>LZPO01116986.1:85167-101771 GCA_001675575.1 Neotoma lepida | reverse complement strand
ACTCAGGTCTTCTGCCAGAATAGTAAGTGCTCTTAACCACTGAGCCATCTCTCCAGCACCCCCCAATAATAAATTTTAAAATTAAATTAAATTTGATGTTGTTGTTTAAGACAGGATTTCTCTGTGTAGCCTTGGCTGTCCTGGAACTCACTCTGTAGACCAGGCTGGCCTTAAACTCAGAGATCTGCCTACCTCTGCCTCTGCCTCTGCCTCCTGAGTGCTGGGATTACAGTTCCCTATATCAGAAGTTTTTGTTTTGTTTTTAATTTTAGGTTTATTTTACTTTATGTGCATGAATGTTTTGCCTTCATATATGTATAGGCACCACCTGTAAGCCGGGTGCTCACAGAGGTCAGATCCCTTGGATCCGGAGTTCTGGATGGTTGTAAGCCACCATGTGGATGTTAGGAACCTAATCTAGGTCCTCTGCAAGAGCAGCAAGTGCTCTTAACCATTGGGAGTTTTTTGAGACAGTGTGTTGACTTAGAAGTCACTGTATAACAGGATGACTTTGAAGATCCATCCTCTTACCCCTGCGTTGCTAGTGCTGTGTGGGTGGAGCCCAGGGCCCAGGGGATACCAGGCCAAGGACTCCACCAACGGAGCTACATCCCCAGCTCCTATTTCTTTATTGGTTCATTGTCTCCCAGAGGCCTTCAGATTGTCATTCCTTATGAATTTTCACAATGCTAAGATTGGAAACTAGTTTAGTATTGACAGTGAAATATCTACTGCATGAAGAAGCACTTTCACGTTTTAAATTGTGAATTCAAACATGAAGACAACATGCTGTCACGTTCTCTGCTACCCGTTTCACTTCCCAGCTTGTGACCGAAGCTTTTCAAGTAAATCTCCTCGACCTAAGCTCTTAATTCACACTGATCTTACTGTTTTTATTTTCGTGGTGTTAGACATTGAACCGGGGCTTTGTGCATACTACACAAGCTCCATCTCCCCCTGTCATACAAATGATATATTATCACACATTGTTTTTTGTATTGAGGATTACACCCAAGACTAGCAGGCACTCAACCCTACCTAAGTTACTGTTCTATTGCTGTGAGAGACACCATGACCAAAACAACTTAAAAAGAAAGCATTTACTTGGGGGCTTGCTTACAGTATAAGAGGATTAGTTAGTTCATGGCCATTATGGCGGAGATCGTGGCAGTAGGCCGGCATGGTGCTGGAGCTTACATCTGATCTGCAAGATGGAGGCAGAGAGAGAGCTGGGTTTTTTGAAACTTCAGAGCCTACATCTGAGGAAACCTTCAGGACACACATCTCCCAACAAGACTACGCCTCACAATCCTTTCTAAACAGTCCACCAACCAGGGACCAGACACAACTATATTAGCCTATGGGGACCATTCTCATTCAAGCTGCTGCAACCATTAAGCTATGTGATTGCATCATTGTGAGGCCACTAAACACGTTCCTTGGCCTCTGGTCCCTTCTTATCTGTTGATGAGCTATTCCTTCTGAGGGCCATGTCAGGTCAGATAACAGTGATGCTTGGAGACCTCAGACAAATCTTGGGCCCCTCCCTGGTTCAGTTACCTTGGACATGTGTTCCTTAACTTTATATACTTCAATTCTTCTTGAACTGGGCTTGTCAGAGCCCCTTCTGAGGCAATGAAGACTATTCCCTAAGGGAAAAAAAAAACCACTTGATTCTAACCCTGAATGGAGGTGCATGCCTTACCCAGCACTGGGAAGGCAGAGACAGGTGGGTCTNGTGACTTTGAGGCCAGCCTGATCTATATAGGGAGTTCCAGGCCAGCCATGACTACATAGTAGAACCCTGTCTCAAAAAAAGAGTGGGCTGGAATGATGCTCAGCAGTCAAGAGCAGAGGACTGGCTGCTCTTCCAGATGTCCCAGGTTTAATTCCCAGCACCCACATGGTGGCTCACAACTGTCTCTGTAGCTCCAGTTTCTAAAGATCCAACACCCTCTTCTGACCTTCAAGGGTACCAGGCATACATGCAGTAAAAACACTCATACACACTAAAACAAACAAAACCCCACCAGTAACAACACCTGATAGATATTCTTTGCTTTCATTGCTGTCTTTGCAGATGAGGGAGTTGAGGCCCTGAGGCTAGAATAGCTTAGCTTGTGGCTTCCAGTGAGGAAGGAGCCTGGGAAGATGCACAGTGAGCCGGGTGGGCCAGTGCCTAGCCTAAGGCGGGACATTCAGTGTTTGCTCAGTACCTGGGAGCAGGCTGTGGCTGCTAATCAAAGAACTGCTTTGTTCTCAGACCTCTCAGCACAGGAAATTCCAAGGTGGTTTTCTATGCTGGCCTCTCTAGTTTGGTCTCTGGAGGGTCCAGGTACCTAAAATGACTTGAAGAAGGAATAAGATAATCCAGCCTGCCTATCTGGGTCTCTGATTATTGAGGGGGTGGCTGCCACTTGGAGTGGCCTGGGTTGCTTTGGGCTCAAGTGGGCATTTTCTTTGGCCCATAGCCTTTACCCTGTCTCTGAAATGGTTCTGGCTGAATAACAACCTTGGGGAGTGGGTGGGGGGGTGTAATTTGGTTTGGGGGCGGAGACAGGATTGAGAACACAGTTTTCCTTGTGACTCAGCACGGAGGGAGGGCAGGAGGAGACTGGAGACCCTGTTCCTCACTTGGTCATTCTCGGTCCATGATGGTGTGGTCCCCAGTGCTTGTTGGTGTCATCTTGTTGTCTGTTTTCCCAGGGCCTAGCGGGGCTGATCGTGACATGCCCAAGCTGGCTGACTGGAAGCTGTGTGCGGATGAGGAATGCAGCCGTAAGACTCAGGGAAGAAGGGCAAGGGGCTGAGGGCTTGGACTGCTAGTCTGTGTTGAAGTTACTGTCATTGCCTTCTTCAGATCCTATCTCCATGGCCGTGGCCGTTCAGGACTACGTGGCCCCTGATTGCCGCTTCTTGACCATATACAGGGGCCAAGTGGTGTATGTCTTCTCCAAGCTGAAGGGCCGTGGGCGGCTCTTCTGGGGAGGCAGTGTAAGTCTTCAGAGTGTTAGAGGGAAGGATATGGGGTATACCCTGTTTTCCATCTGAAGGGAAAATTTCGGTGGGTGGGGAAAAACAAAGATTTGGGGGATAAGGATATTTTGTCACCTATTGCATTTTTACTTTAGCAATTAAGGGCAGCTTGGGCCCAAGCTCTTTCCAGGCCTCAGATACAACAGTGAACAATCCCTTTCAATTCTAATGGGTGGAAGCAGGCAACCAGCATGCCATCAAAAGTGCCAGCAAACATGCCATTGTGAGGATTAGTTATGGTGGCTACATTCTAGCCACGAGCAAATGACATTTAAGCTGAGATTCAAATGAGAGAGAGATTGCAAACTGGAGTTAGCAGGTGTGAGTGCCATTTTTTCCCCAGATGGATTTATAAGTTCTTCTCCAGGTTCAGGGAGATTACTATGGAGACCTGGCTGCCCGCCTGGGCTATTTCCCCAGTAGCATTGTTCGGGAGGACCTGACTCTGAAACCTGCCAAAATTGATATGAAGACAGATGTGAGTGTCTTGGGGTGGAGGGGGGCGGGGGAGAGGGCTTCTTCATTTTCTCACCACAAATGAGAAGTAATTATTTTTGTTGTTGTTCGTAATATATATATATTTATATTTTGAGACAGATTATGTACCCTGGCTGGCCTCCAAATCACTAGCCTTCAGCTTCAGCCTCCTGAGGGCTCCTTCGTTTTCAGGCATGTGTCACCAGGCCCTGCTCAATTCGGAGTGATTTCTAATTGAGAAATGCAGAGGTTACAGGGCTCGAGGCTGATTTGTTTATTTCTGTGCGGTCAAACCTGGTCCTGGCAACTACAGCTATGTGATCACCGGTTTCTATCTACTGTTTTTCCCTTTTCTCTTTTTCAGAAATGGGATTTCTATTGCCAGTGAGCTCAACTTACCGTTGTCCCTGCTGTTTACCTTCTCGGCTTTATGCAAATACAACAGCCAACTGCAAACTGTTTGTCTCTTTGGTTTTTGAGGTTGGGTGGGCATGTGCACAGAAAATGTTTCTCAGGGTCCCGAATCTAGCCAATCCATGCCCTGAATGTGGTAACGTCAGTGGTTGCTAGGCAGGGTTTCACTGTTGCAAGCCCTTTGCTTCAAACTGGGTAAGGTCTGGGGCCAGGAGCAAGGGAATAAACTAAACAGTACAATATATGTGTGCTTTCCTCCCTTGAGAAGGAGTTAACTATTGATAATGAGCCAGCTGGATTCTGATGAGGGCATAGATCGCACAACAGACGTTTCCTTCCCCCCCCCCCTTTTTTTTTGAGACAGGGTCTCATTGTGTAGCCCTGGCTGGCCTGGAACTCACTATGTAGACCAGGTTGGCCTCGAACTCATAGATAGCACCTGCCTCTTCCTCGCGAGTGCTGGGGTTGAAGGCATGCGCCACCATGCCCGACCAGCAGAGGTTTCGTTGCAGATGGGGAGCAACGTGAGCGTGCCCTCTCGGCTTTCCTCCTTCCTGCCTTGGGGTTAGAAATCGCACCCAGGAGCCTGAGATCCGCTCTTCCAACTCTGTCCATCCTGCCCTTGCCACTTCTTGGCATTCATGTCCCCACCCCGAGGCCCACGTCTAACCAATCCGGAGTCTCGTCTCTGCGCTCAGATTCCTGACCAAATCCGTTCCTCCGCGGGGCGCAGCATCTCTGCCTCCGCCCCCTCCCACTTGCTCCACCAATCGCTCGTCTGGGTTACGCCCCTTTCGGCTCAGCCCCTTTCGTGCCACCAATCTGCGCCGTCTGTCCCGCCCACTGCTTGCCGAGTCTGCCAATCCGGGCGTTGGGCAAGCGTGGCCTGGTATCCGCAGCTCTGGAGGCTCGCGCGGGAGTGGGGGGTGAAGGCGGAAGTGGCGGCGCCGGCTCCGGGAGTCGAAAGGAGCTGAGGCTGCAGCCCGAGTGGAGCGGCTGCCAGCCGAGGAGCAGGCGCGGCCGCGGCGCCATATTGCGGCCCTCAGCGGTCGCCACCGAGCCATGGCCGAGACCTACGGTGAGACTAGTGGGTCGAAGCGGGGGGCTGGGCCCGTAGAGGATGCGGATGTGGAAGTGGGGCGGGGCTTTCTGTTCAGGGGGCGGGGTCTGCCGCGATGAGGGGCAGGGCTAAGTGGGTCTGGGGTGGAGCTTGGGAGACCGCTGTATGAGTTAAAAAGATTTAGGGCGGGATTTGAGGGAGCCAGTGATGGTAGATTAGGGTAGGGGGTAGGCCTCAAGGAGGGAAGCAAGCATTCCTGGGCGGAGCGTGAGTGGATAGGGCGGGGCTGATGATGAATGGCAAGGGTCGGGCTTTATGGAGTAGAGAGAGAACCTCGCACAGATGCTTTGAACCCTGCACGTCCTGTAGGGCTGATCTGGTTTGAGAGGTCTGGAGTGGTGGTGTCCTGGAGTTAGATTTGAAACTTAGCGTCAAAGGATGCGGCTGAAGTTTAAGGATAGTGGCCAAGTGTTCTGGGCAGAGGATGGGGAGAAGAGGTTCAGGGTTGGAAAATCAATATGAATGTACAGTATTATGTGGGTGGAGGGAGATCTGAGGGCAGTCAAGAATCAGAGACCGCTACATTCATTCAACACACATAGAAAAGCCAAAGAATCCAGTGCAAAGACCCTGAGGAGGGAACCAGTTTAGGAAGAGTGAATGAGAGGGTTGTAGGAAGTGAAGTGAAGAGGAATGGAGGCTGGATTTAATCATAGTTGAAATGGCTTTTGAAATGCATCAGCTAAGGTCTTGTATTGTGGAGACCTTTGGTCTGGGTTTAATCTTAGCTCTACCTAGCTGTGTGGCCTTGAGCAAGTCGGTTAACCTTTCTGGCCTCATTCTCCTACTCTGGAAAGTAGGGGTACTTAATATACTTCCCTCTTTAGATCTGTATTTGGTATTAAATGAGCGGTTATACATACTGGTCTTTATGACTGTGTTGGCCATATATATGGTAAGCACTATTTAAGAATAATTTTGTGTGCTATAATCCTCACATTTGGGAGACTGAGGCAAGCGGACTGCTTCAAGTTAGAAGTTTGCCTGGACCACAGAGTAATACTATTAAATTAAGAAAAAAAAGAAAGAAAAGTGGAGTATACTGGCACAGTCGGTAGTCCCAGTAGTGGGGAGGCTGGGGCAGGAATATTGGAATTCAAGGCCAGATAGTGCTGCCAATGAGTCCCTGACTAGGAGAAGAAAAAAGAAAGAAATATAGGGTATGGTAGCATATAACTGTAATCCCAGCATTTCTTTAAAGGCTGAGGCAGGAGGACTGCGTGGAGTTTGAGGACAGCTAGGTCAGTCTGGAATACATAGTGAAACTTTGTTTCAATCAATAATAATAATAATAAATAATGAGTAAAAGAGTCATTTTGGGCTGGGTCGTGGGTCATTATGGAAAAACACTTGCCTAGCATGTAAGATGCCCTGAGTTGTAGCTACAGCACTGTAGATGTTTTAAAAAAGCATGTTTTACTGTTTGTTATGTATGGCTGTTTCTGCTTTTGTGTGCATCTTTCCTTCTGACTTCTTATTTTTCCTCTTATTCCCTGTGTCATTCTCTCCCTGTGGGTATCCTTGATCTTGGCACCATCTGCTCAGACTTCCTCTTCAAATTCCTGGTGATTGGCAGTGCTGGAACTGGCAAATCATGTCTGCTCCATCAGTTCATTGAGAATAAGTGTGAGTTTCTGGCAAGACCCTGAAACTGTGGATGTAGCCATGGTGTGGGTCAGTGGGCAGCAGGTGGGGTAGGTAGCAGGTACCATTGGTATAAAGCTAGTGCTGGAGGTTTGCCTCTGGCCTTGGTGGATGGTCTTTGCTAATTTCTCTGCCAACCCCACAGTGAGAATTGGGTTGCAGAGATGGAGGAGGAGGCTTGCAGGATGGGGGAATTCCAGGAGCCCCTGCACTGCCTCCTCTTTCCCTCTCACTCCCAGTCAAACAGGACTCCAACCACACCATCGGCGTGGAGTTTGGATCCAGGGTGGTCAACGTTGGGGGGAAGACTGTGAAGCTACAGATTTGGGACACTGCTGGCCAGGAGCGGTTTCGGTAGGTGGCCTGGGTTCCCAAGGAGGGAAGAGGGGACGGCAGGTATGTAGAGTCCCTCAGGGATGAAATAAGAGCAAGGAGATGCTGAGAGGACAGGGTAGGCAGATGGAGAGAGACAGGACCTCTGATGAGAAAGGCAGTTCTGGAGAGAAACAAGCCTAAATGTGGTGGTTCAGGTCTGCAATCCCAAACACACACAGGAGGCCGAAGCAGGAGGACTGTGAGTTGGAGGCCAGTCTGGACTAAAGTGAAAATGAAAGAAGGGACGGAATTGTAGCTTAGAGGGAGAGCACTAGCCCAAGTAATGTAAGGCCCTGGGTTTGATTCCCAATTCAGAAGAGATGGAGAGGGAGAAAAGGGAAGCTTTGCATGTGGTAGTGCCCAGAGCTAGAGCACCTGTCTAGAATTCCCCAGTGAGGGGCTGGGGTGTGTGGCTCAGTGGTAGAGCCCCTGCCTAGAATCCCCCAGTGAGGGGCTGGGGTGTGGCTCAGTGGTAGAGCCCCTGCCTAGAATCCCCCAGTGAGGGGCTGGGCGTGTGGCTCAGTGGTAGAGCACCTCCCTAGAGTTCCCCAGAGCTCTTGCTTAGCTTGTTCAAGACCAGGACCAGGAAGAAGAAAAGATAAATAAAAGGCTTAAGGGTGTGAATTAAGGAGTGGACTTTTATCTTATTTAATTAGTTAATTAATTAAATGTCTATGTGTGTATGCCTAAGTATAGGTATGTGTACTATATGTGTGCCAGAGCACCCAGAGATCAGGTACCCTAGGGCTGGAACTATAGGTAGTTGTGAACTGCCATTTGGGTGCTGGATATGGAACCCCTATCCTCTGCAAGGGCAGTAAGCCTTATNAACCAACTGTTGAGCCATCTCTTCAGCCCCAAGGAGTAGTGTTTGAAGAGGGATCTTAAAACAGACAGACACTGAAACCTCAAGGAGCTACAGCCTCGGGAGGAAGGAAGGAGAGACATAGACAGAGAGACGAAGATGAAGGAGGAATCAAGGCGAGAATGGACACGGAAGGAACAGGTCAGAAGCAGAGAGGTTCAGGAAGGGTTGGACAGCTGGAGTTGAGGAGAAGGAGAGGTGAGTGTATTGCAGAGAGTTGGGAAATGTGTAGGCTGGGGCACCTAGTAGGTCTGCAGAAACAGAAACCCTGAGAGTGAGAAACAGAAAGAGCAGGAGGGAAGGAGACAGAGAGAGAATAATCAGCCCGTGGACAGTCTAGCCTCAGCACATAGGGGCTGCTAGTTAACTCATGTGTGGATTGACTATAGGAGGTGTCCAGAGCAGAGAGAGGGCGAAAGAGTCCGACGTGTGACATGGCTTGGGTTTGCAGTAAGTGCATGCATTCCAGAGGGGTCCAAATTGGTGACAAAGGGAGTTGGCCACACAGGGAAAGGGGGCCTGCATCAGGCAGCAGGGAGGGACAAGTACAAGTTGTATAGCACTTGGCCAGGACAGGCAGATGGATGGGAGATACTGACAACACGCTGACTGACTCACTGAAGGAGTGAAGGAAGGAAGGCTAAAGTGAACATGGGAGAGACAGAGTAAGTAAGACTGGCAGACAAGAAAGAAAATTAAGGAAATTATGGAAAATTATGCTGGGTGTGGTGGTAGATGCCTATAATTTCAGTTTCTTGAAAGGCTAGGGCAGGAGGATTGCAAGTTCATGACATGATCTTGTAAGATGGCTCAGTGGGTAAAAGTGCTTGCTGCCTACCTGAGGACCTGAGTTTGAGCTCGGGAGAGAACCAGTTCCTGCAAGAGTCCTCTGACCTCCACACATGCGCCGTGGTACATGTACGCCCACCCACACCCACGTAAAAGAAATAATTAAATAGGAAAGTTNCAGGCTTGCCTGCGATACAGTGAATTTGGAGTCAGCCTAGGTAAGTTAGCATGACGTTGAATTAAACTAACATAATGGGTTGGGGTGTAGCTCTGTGTAGACCACAACCTAGCATGTGCCAGGCCCTAGCTCCAATCCTAAGCACCCTGGGTGTGATGTCTGAGGCAGGGGAGTTGGCTTAATATTGAAGCCAGGTAGGCTGCTTAGTTTCAGGCCAGCTTGGACTAGAGAGTGAGACTGTCTCTAAAAACAGCCCAAATAATAACAATAATTGAGATAGACCATGAGGCAGAGAAACTGTATCTCCAGAAGACCAAAGCCAGGTTTTAGGGGATGGATCAACAGTAAAGGGGGGCCTCCGAACCACTAGCCTCTCTCCACAGAGGGGGGCAATCCCGGGGCAGATCCCAGCCTTGGAGGTGACTGGGTCCCCCTGGCCCCACAGGTCGGTGACGCGGAGTTATTACCGAGGGGCAGCTGGAGCCCTGCTGGTGTACGACATCACCAGGTGGGTACAGGGTCTTGGTGGCATGGGAGAGGCTGGGCACGAATGGCTCCTCTCCTGTGCTGCCTCCCTCTTCTGTCTGTTCTTCACAGCCGAGAGACATACAACTCACTAGCTGCATGGCTGACTGATGCCCGGACGCTGGCCAGCCCCAACATCGTGGTCATCCTCTGTGGCAACAAGAAGGATTTGGATCCTGAGCGTGAGGTTACTTTCCTAGAGGCCTCCCGCTTTGCCCAGGAGAATGGTGAGGGCTGTGCTGTGGACCAGGTGATGGGTGGAGGGGTGGACCAGTCCACTGTGGCCCACTTGCCTCTTAGCTTTTGGTGGATGGTCCTTCCTTAAACTTGGAGCTTCAGCAGGCCTGCTTTAACTGGAAGCACTGAGTCAGTGTGACTGCTGTGGTCTTCAGGTTTAGCTAGAAAGAGGATGGCCACAGGAACTGCCATTGCACCCTTAGCTCCTCCTGGTACAAGTAGCTGCTGTAAATTTCCTCCACAACGGGGAGGCAGCATAAAGCAGTGGTTTAAGGTGGCTACTGCAAACTCAAGCGGCGATCGAGATAGATACCTTTGTGAATAAAGGCTAGCTTCAGACACACTATATTGCTCAGGCGGACTCAGTAGTCCTGACCGTCTGTGTTGCCTCTGTGGCCCCTAGGATTGTACAGTGTGCACAAGCATGCCCAATTCATGCCCTCTTGGTTTTCAGACTCCCAGGTTTAGAAGAGGTTTTGNTGCCAGGGAGATGTGGGTTTGAATCTTGCATATAACTTCAGTGTGAGGCCCTGTCACGTGACCTCTGGGTAGCTGAGGTGGGCTCGGAGCTGTGCTCAATGAGTCTGGGGACAGTGGTAAACTCATGAGGCTCATGGTGCAGTGGTAGAGGCGGGGAGTGACATCAGAGAGAAGTTACTGCTAGCACAGGGGAGGCACAGGAGGCTCTTGGAGTCCAGAGGGGTCTCCTGACTCAGGCTGGGTCATCAGGGAGGGGTTTCTGGGGAAGGGCCATGGGAGCTGAGCNGGGAAGGAAGAGGTGGGTGAGTATGTAAGCAGGGAGACAGCATTCCCTGCAGGGGAACCTGTGTACAGTGCCCGAGGTAAGGACAAGCATGGATAGAGCTTTTGAGGAACCCAGAGTTGGAGTAGAGAGTGGGAACTGATAGAGGCCCTGCCCCTCCAGAGCTGATGTTTCTGGAGACCAGTGCTCTCACGGGTGAGAACGTGGAAGAGGCTTTTCTGAAGTGCGCACGCACCATCCTTAACAAGATCGACTCAGGTGAGGCCCACCTGCTCTGTGTGAGAGATGTGGGGGGGGGCTGGGGGGAGTGCTGGTTAAAGGCAGGCTCCGTGGGCTCTGAGGAACACTTCTGGCTTCTCCCCTCCCACAGGTGAACTAGACCCCGAGAGGATGGGCTCAGGCATTCAGTATGGTGATGTGTCCCTTCGCCAGCTGCGGCAACCTCGCAGCGCCCAGGCTGTGTCCCCTCAGCCCTGTGGCTGCTGAGACCTGCAGAGCCAGGTGGGATGCTGGGGGCTCAGGAGGCAAGAGAGCTTTCTGTATTGGGTGGGGCGGGGCACAGGACAGCCCTGGAGACTTGGAAAATGTGACAAGAAAAACGGTGACAAAGAAAGACACCAAAGGAGCCACCTTCCCAGCCCCAGGGAACCCGTGGGCCCTCTGCACCCCGGACCTNTGCCAGCCTCAGCCTGCACTTGACCCTTCATTCATGGTTCTCACTGGTGTAATGAACCTCTGTTGTGTGCTAAGCCCTGGTGAAGCCTCTGGGGGGACAGCAATGGGTAAAACAGACCAAAACCAAAACAAACAAAAATTCTTGTTTGCATGGACCCTACATTGCCTTGGGAGAAGACACACCATAGAGGAGATACTTACATAAATTATATAGTAGTTAGGGGGCAAAGAGTGTGGAGAAAAACAGTCCGATAAGGTGGGTAGGATGCAGATTGCCCTTTTAAACAGGATACCCAAGAAGGTGACATTTAAGCGAAAAAACCCAGAGCCAGGGAGTCAGAGAGGGAAGGTGAGGAAAGTACATGCAGAGGCCCTGGCATGGGATCATGCATGGTGTGGCCAAGGAAGGCCAAGGAGGCCAGTGTGGCTGGAGTAGGGTATGTGCGTGCACTAGGGGTACAGCATNGGGTTGGGGAACTGGCTAGTAAGTATCTAAGGCTCTGGGAAGGTCTCTCATTTATACCCTGGATGCTACAGGAGCCAGAGGGGACTACTGAGTGGAGCAGGAGGGAGAGGATCAGACTCCCAGCATCACAGGATTCCTCTAGCTGGATGCTGCCAGTGAAGGAGCTGCTGGGGACTGGTGTGAGGATGGGGTGGTTGTAGTTCAAGTGATAGAGTGCTTGCCTAGCGTGCATACAGGAAGCACCGGCTTCCATACAGAGCACTGTGTTAACTGGTGGTGATGATGGTAGTGAGTTGGAGGCCATCCTGGGATACATAAGACCCTGTTGGGATAGGGAGAGATAGAAATACAGCCTGGGGGCAAGTAGAGGGGTCACTGAGAAGTGGCTGGGTTCTCTCTTCCCTAATCTCTCTCTCCAGTCTTGTCCCCTTTCCTGGCAGTCAGTGGCTCTGTCTAAAGCTCAGATCCGTCCATGTCCCTTTTTGGAGAACCATTTGTGGCTCCTGGAGTCCATGGGACTCTGCTGAAGCTGCTGAGCCTGGTGCTTGACCCTCTCTGCAGGGCCTGGGCCCTGTCACCCTGCCTCCAGAGGCTCTTAGATGTTTCCCTGCTCCTTTGCCTGTCCCAGCCACAGAAAGTTCTTTGTTTCTTTGGGTCTTGCTTTCCAGGTCATGTTTTCTTCCCCTTTGTCCCGGGAACCTCCTCCTCCTCCCAGAAGCCTTGTTGGTTTTTCCATGCATGGTCCAAACTCCTTGACAGACCTACAGGACCCTGCAGGGTTTGGCCCATCCTTACCTCTGTGACTGGGTGTCCTTGCTAATTCTCTCTCTGTACTTCAGGAAGCCCATTCCCATCCCCTCCGAGCCACTAGCAGGTCCAGGATAGCTGTGGGGAAAATCCTTAGGCTTGGCTCTGTTTTGCAGGTAGAGGCAGCAGCATTTTCTTTTCTCCTTTCACTTTTTTTTTTTTTTTGCCTGCATGTATGTCTGTGTGAGGGTGTCAGATTCCCTGGAACTGAGCTCACTTGTGAGCTGCCATGTGAGTAATGGGAACTGAACCTGGGTCCTCTGGAAGAGCAGCCAGTGAGTGCTCTTAACCACTGAGCCCTCTCTCCAGCCCAGACCAGTATGGTTCTTGATGGAATGCTTGTGGGATCTGAATGAGAGAAAAGTCCAGGGTGAGCCCTTTAGACAGTGTTCTTCCTTCCTGGTCTCTGCACTTGCTGTCTGAGCCTGTTTCCTGACCCTAAGTCTGTAGTCCCTCAGGGATGTGGAGGAGAGTGACTTGTAGTGTTTAGAGCAGAACCTAACATTTGCTAACAGTTTGGTCCAAGGGCTGTTCATTGCTGTCCTTCTTACCCATCCTAAAGACTCTGGGAAGGTATATTGCTGGCTGTATAGCTTAGTAGAAGGGGGCTTCCTTCACATACGGGTGGCCTTGGGCGCGATCCCCAGCACCACAGAAAATAACAAAACAAAACAAAGCAAAAGGAACATTTGGCTGTGTGAAGATAGGCAGGTGTCTTGGAAATTAGTATCGAGTTTTTTCTCCACAGTTTGCCCTCAGTGGGTCACATGTAACCAGTGCGTGTACAGACTCCGTTGACCACTTTGTCATATATTTATCTAACATAATCATACCTACAGAGAAGCTCAACTATTTTTAAACCTTTTTTTTTAAACCCCTTTGGTGTGTTTATTTTTTTTGGGGGGGTGTATTCTTGCTATGTAGCTCAGGCTAACATGGAACTTGCTATATACCCTAGGATAGCCTCAAACTTGCATCAGCCCTCCTGCCTTAGCCTTTGAAGTGCTAAGATTCTAAGTTTGTACCACCATGCCTGGTTACCAGTAAATTATTTTTGAGACAGGGTCTCTCTACATAGCCCTGGCTGTCCTGGAACTCACTATATAGACCAGGCTGGCCTTGAACTTACAGAGATCCGCCCGCTTCTGCCTCTCTAGTGCTGAGACCAAAGATGTGCGAACATATCTGGCCTGATATTTTCTTTTATTCTAAAAAAAATTATAAGAAAAGTATATTACCCCCACATACCTTCCCTCTTTTTTTTTAAAAAAAACCAAAACCAAAAACAAAGAAACTCTGAGACATATAGCCCAGGCTGGCCTCAGACTTAACTATGTAGTAGTCAAGGCTGACCTTGAACTGCTGATCCTTTGGCTTTTGCCTCCCAAGTGCTGGAATTACAGTACCCCAGCCCATTTATGGGGTGCTGAGGATGGATGGAATCCAGGGCCACATGCAGGCTAGGTAAGCAATACCAGCTGAGCCATATTTTTCTTTCTTCTTTTTTTTTTTTTTTTTTTTTTTTTTTGAGACTAGGTAGCACAGGCTTGTAACTTGAAGCCTCTAATTTACTTCCTGAGTGCTGGGATTATAGGTGTGAACCAGCACACCCTCTGATTTTACTTCATTTAGACAAAAAGTTAGTCTGGGCCTACCAACACTGCCCTCTCTGGAAATATCACACATTAGACTAAGGAGGGAAAGTTTACAACATTACTGATGCTAGGATTTATGTCAGATAATTTCTAGAGACGTCTAGGTAATGATGTAAGCAGTCAAAGCAATGGCCACTAATCTATTCTCTCTCTCCAGTCTGAAAAGCATTGGAATGAGGTTTAGCCTGAACCATTAGGGATAAAAAGGGACAGAGACATTTACAAAGGTGGGGACATGTATTTAGTTTATGATTAGTGTTGGGTTCGTTTGTTTGTTTCTGTTTTGTATTTTGGTTTTTTGAGGCAGGGTTTCTCTGTGTAGCCCTGGCTATCCTGGAATTCACTCGGTAGCCCAGGCTGGCCTCGAACTCAGAGATCCACCTGCCTCTGCCTCCCGAGTACTGGGATTAAAGGCGTGCACCACCACTGCCCGGCATGTTTTGTGTTTTTGAGACAGGACCTCAGTATGTAGCTCAGGTTGGCCTCAAACTCACCATCCTCCTGCCTGTACTTCTCAAGTACTGGGATTATATGTGTGAACCACCACCTGGCAAGGGTTGTGGTAGTTAGATATTGAAATGCCCCTTTACAGATGCACACAGNTATCTGAGGCAAACAAATAGGGAGATGCTCAGAGAATGAGACCCCTACATAACCTGCAGAGGGTCAACAAAGTCAGACAGTGCATAGACTGGGAGAAAAAAGGGTACAGGCAGACACAGGTCATGAAGATACCTAGTAATGAGACAAGAGATTCTAGCTAGACAGACTCAGGACCCCTTCAGGTCATAATACCCTTCTCTTTCAGCTCACCTGTTCTCCTGGACCAGCCCTGTCGAAGGCTGGGGCCCAGAACCAGGCCTCAAGAGGCTAGGCCCCAATCTGCCCCAGCCCCAGAAAAGCTACCCCATCACCCATCCCCCTTCCCTGGCCTGGTGGGGCCTGGCTTTGGGGCAAGATTGAGCCACAGGGGAAGGGGGAACCCATACCTGCTGCTGTTTCCTCGGACTTGGCTAACTCTATTTTCCCTGAGCCCCTAACCGTACCTGAAGAACTCCCAAAGCTTGAGATCAGGGCCATTTGGCCCCAACTTCCTGCCTGGCCCTGCTGTTGCAAGTCTGTTATTTATTACCTGGAGGCCTACTCCATCCTGTCCTGGTCCTCCATAAAGCATTGTTTACACCTGTGTTTTGGCCTCTGTCATTCTGAGATGAGAAGATAGAAGAGGTCCTTGATGGAAATACTATGAGTGGGTCTTTGCATGAGGAACCATGTTTGTGGTGGGGCTTGGTTTGTGGATATATTGGGGTACACACATACTCATTGAGGCCAGGGTTTATCATTGTGTATCTGTCTTTTCTTTGGTTTTTCCTACACCCCACTCCCTTTTTTTGACACAGGGCCTTGTTACAGCCCAGACTAACCTGGAGTTTGAAGTCTCCCAGTGCTAACCTCCCACATGTTGGGGTTACAAGCATGCCCATGCCCAGCTTGTGTACATACTTCATGGCAGTGCACAATCGATCGAAGCTGGTGTGTGTGTGCAGCAATGACATCCTTGTGTGTGAGTCTTTCCAGGATTCGTGTATGGGACGGTGTCAGTAGGGGCGTGTGATGCTGCAGCACCTGAGTGGTCTCTGCCCTGGTGATTGTGTTGGTGAGGCTGCAACAAGACCAAGGCATTGGGGAANATAAGGGGGCCTTGATTCTGGGCCAGGTTCAACTAGTGTATGTCTGGTGTCTGCAAAGTAGGACAGAGGCTCACTGTGTGTTCCTGAGAGGATGTGCTCCTGAGATTTGTGTGTGCTCCAGTGTGGATTTGTTTGTGTGTGTGTGTGTGTGTGTGTGTGTTAGAACATAAACCTCCTCTGTGTGCTACTGTGGTTCTTTGTGCAACCCAGACTCCTGGTCATGATGCTGATGTGTATCTCCTTGTGCCCTGATGTCTTTATATGGGCTTTTGGAGACCGGTGCAACCCCCTCAGGAGAGCTTTAGCTGCTCTCCCAAAATGTCAGCAACCCATTGATTGCCCACCTGGTAGGCACAGGNGTCGGTGGAAGGGGTGAGGCATTCAAGTAACNCTATCCACATAGCCCTCCCAGGAACGGTGGCATTAATGTTATGTGTAGCTTAGTGGTAGAGCGCTTGCGTTGCATGTGCGAAGCTCTACATTCAGTTCTCAGCGCTGCATAAACAAAAAATCCGCCTGGACTACAGAGGAGCCCGGTTTTGCAAATATCTTCTCCATGAGGCTGTCCCAGGTTGCTTTAATCTGACTCCCACGTTACCCTGAGGGAGCAGGGCGGAGAGGGTCATGCAAATAGTACATATTTGCTCATTTGTTCTACCCGACTTTGCTTCTCTAAGGACATCCCGTACTTACCGTTATTTTTTTTTTAGAGTGCTTATGTAAATTACTGACATAGGAATTTACATACACTTTCCAACTAACTGCGCAGTCATTTCTCAATATCCTCTTGGGTTGTGTGGAGGAGCTGCCTATGTAAATGATACATTTGCATAGCAAATACCAACAGCCCAGCTCTACTAGCCGTTCACTGGCACTTTCTGTTCTTC
>LZPO01116985.1:589529-601389 GCA_001675575.1 Neotoma lepida | reverse complement strand
TCTTCCCAAGTGCTCCAGTTGGAATCTGCTGTGTAACAAATTACCCCCAAGCTTAACAGAAATTGCTTCAAACATTTAATCAGCAAACATTCATTATTCCACTGCTGCTGGAGGTCTGGAATGCGGAGAAGCTTGGTTTCGTGTCCTAGTTCAAGCTCTCTTGTGCAGTCCCTGCCAAGCCATCAGTTGCAGCTGCCCTTGACGGACTGGGAGAGCNACTTCCAAGTTCAATTACATGGCTGTTGGCGAGAGACTTTAATACATCACCATGTGGGTATCTCTAGAGGGCTTCTCGCCATGTGGCTTTCACCAGAGACAGTGAATCGGGAACCAAAAGGCATGTGCACCCAAGGCAGAAGCAGAGAGTTGGAGACCTAGTCTTAGCCATGCCATCCCTTCCTGCCATGTTCTATTCATTGGAAAGTAGGTAGTGCTTTGGTTTGTCTATGCAGTGTCCCTCTGAAGGGCTCAGGTATGGAATGCTTGGTCCCCAGTTTGTGTGACAATTTTTTGTGGGTCCTTAAAAGCATTAGGAGGCCTGGGTCACCTGGAGGATGTTAGTCACTGGATGTGGGGCTGTGGGGCTGCTTACCTGGAGGCTGTTAGTCACTGGGTGCGGGCCTGTGGGGCTTCACCTTGTTCCACTTCCTCTTCTCTGCTTCCTGTNTGCCCTGAGCAGCCTCTGCCCCGTGCTCCCTGCTGCTGCCGCCACATGTTCCTTCCTGCCACATGCCGCCTGCCAAAGCGTTCTGCTGGACTCTGGACTNAGGATCAGCAGTTTGAAAAGAAAAACTTATTTTTCCTCCTTTTAAGTTGTTGTGTCAGGTCTTTTGACAGAAAGTCTAACACAGACAATAAGTCCAGTGGACACTCAAGGAGAAGGGTTTAATCTCTCCATCCTGAAAAGCAGAAGATTGAAGAATTCGTGGACCTATTTATACAATCACACTGACATGGAATCTTTCTTGTCCCCCTACTGAGTGCTCATCTTCTGGAATTAAGAAGGCTATCGCGGGGCTGGAGAGNTGATGGTTCAGTGGTTAAGAATGCTTGCTGCCCATTCATGAGGACTGGAGTTCAAATCCGAGCACTTACGTAACAAGCCAGGCATCCCATCCATGCACACCTGTAACCCCATCTCAGAGGGAGACGGGGAAAGGAGAAAGAATTGCTGGGAATCGCTGGTTCCAGCCTAACTGAGAAAATGTAAGCTTCCGGTCAGGGGGAAATCCTCAAAAGAATGGGCNGAGAGTGATAAGGGAGGGTACTGATGCTTACTTCTGGACCATGTGTGCACACACAAATGTTTACACCTTCACACATGTATATGCATTCATGTAACACAAAAATGACTGAAAAAGTGAAAGAGCCCAGGTGGGAAGCATTGTGAGTTCTCTTTCTCTTCTCCATCGTCATCTCCATTGCTGCAAACACCAGAGAATGATGCTGTTCCTTGCTGCTGTCTTCCCAGCCAAGTGTCAGAAGGCTCAGAAGGAACGTTAGCTGCCATACACACATTTAATACTGTTAAAGAGATACATCAATACTATTAAAGAGATACTATTCTTTTTCTCATTAGCTAAGAAAAACAGTGCCGTGAACAGCTAAGCAGTGTAATCGGTGTTAAATAGCTAATAGTACACAAACCAGGATTTGAGCCCACATCTCACTGCAAACCCACTCTGTTAAGCACTATCATACACTGCCTCCAGCTGCCCCAGCAGGTAAAGGAAGCTCCACCTGCCCCAGCAACCAGGCCAGGTTCCCCAAAACAATATTCTACCAGTGGGGAGATTTCTCTTCTAACTTGAAATCAGGGCTTGGGAGATAGCTCAATGTTTAAGCATTTGTCATGTGAATGTGAGGACCAGAGTTTGAATCCCCAGAAACCACATAAATGNTGGGAGGGGTGGCAGTCTGCCTGCAATTTCATCCTCAAAAGGAAGAGACNTGGGATCCCTAAGGCAAGCTGTCTAGCCAGACTACTGCATTTGGTTGAGAGGCCTTGCCTCAAATAACAAGGTAAAACAGTGATTGAGGATGATTCCTGCCATCAGCCCTAAGCCTCCACAGTCTTGCGTGTGCACACACATGCACACACACATGCANACACACATGCACATATATACACCATACACACAAACACAAAAAATTGAGGGAAAAGGAAAGATAATTTGAAATCAGAGTCAATGAAGTTTCAAAGCAGAGGGTGGGGTGGGGGTGGGGGAATTCTGCAGTGTGCATACCCTACATATGCACATACTGCAGCCTATTCAAGAATAGAGCCAACCGAATAAGAGACATCTAAGCACAGCCTGAATGCATGCAAATCTATGCAGATATATACAAATGTATGTAAGTGGCTGTGCCAGTCCACATAAACAACCATGCCCTGAAAAGCAAAGAGGCAGGTCCGAAGGCAATCCTCAAAGCTGCTCTTGACCTCCGTTGGCACAAGGGTCACCACTAGACAAAGGAGAAAAACATCTGTATTAAAGACTTTCAGTTGTGGCAGGGATGACATCCAAACTTTTTCGGGAGCTCAGGCACCTAAGAGCACAGAGGCCTAGCTTCCCCAGCTCCCCACACACTGCCAGATTCAATAAATTAGGAAAATATCATTAAAGAAGAATCCTGCTTGCAAACAATCGCCTGTGCTCTTGTGCCAAAGGCAAATTTGCAAAAAATGGAATTGGAAACCTAGACTTCCAGCGCCCTCATTCCCAAACTCAGGTATGTGTCCAGCCCCATCTGGAGTTCTGTGTAAGGGGCTCATCACCGTGGCCCCACCCTCGGATCTCTGGAGACAAGGTACAACTGTGAGAGGCAGCTATGTGGAAAACTGCATTTTAAAAACACTCCCAAGTGATTCTGAACTGAAAGTCCTTGGATCACCTTTTGAGAAAAATGACATTTAAAAATACACAAGGTCTGATATCAGGCACATGTAGATTTGAGTCTCAGCATGTCGTTTCCTAGCTATATGACCTCAAGTGGTTGACAAGATATCCAGATTCCAGCATCCTTAGTTGCGGTTTCTTTTATTCTCCAGTCACAAGTTGGCTGTGGATAGGAGAGATGGCTTAGCCGCTAAGAATGCTGGCTGCTCTTCCAGAGGACCTGAGGTTGGTGCCCAGCAAAAACCTGTAATTCTGGTTCCAGGGGTCCGATGCCCTCTTCTAGCCTCCATGCACACTGGACACACAGACACATGCACATACATATTTTTAAAAAATCTAAAACTAAAGCAAGAGCCAGCTGTGGTGGCTCATACCTTTAATTCCAGTGCCTGAGAGGCTGAGGCAGAGGNATTACCATTTAACTTGGAAGCCAGACAGAGCTACAGGGTGAAATATTGTCTCAAATCTGAGGGAAAAAAAAAAACAAAGAATTGGTTGTAAAGATTAAAGGATTTGACACGATAATTCATGTGAAGGACCTGACACAAAGAAACTCGGAACTTCAGTGTTATTATGATCATTCCCTAATGAAGGTTCTCAACTTCCTAATGCTGCGACCTTTTAACACAGTTCCTCATGTTGTGGTGACCCTCAACCATAAAATTATTTCATTGCTACTTCCTAACTGTAATTTTGCTACTGTTATGAATCATAACGTAAATATATGGTATGCAGGATATCTGATATGCAACCCCTGTAAAAGGGTCATTCGACCTTCCCGAAGAGATCGTGACCCACAAGTTGAGAACTCCTTCTCTGATGTAAGGGAAGAACCAGAGTTCCCTCACCTACTACCCNGAATGGCTCATAAAATACAGACTAGAAACTTAATAAGCCATCNTCCTTCCTTCTGTCCCTCACTAGCTCCACCCCTAGGAGGCGGAGCATGCATCTGATTGGTAAATTGGCTAGAGCCTGAGCCATATTAGTTCATTATTCCCTTGAGGGGAGTTAAATTGTTACCACATCCTTCCCTCTATCATCCTTCCTTTCTCCATCTCATTTCTCTTCCCTTCTCCTCTCTTCCTTCCCTCCCTCCTACCAGAGTGGGGAGAGAATTCAGGATGATTAGGCACAATAGTTCCAAGCTAACATTGACAATCCAGAGGAGATACTGATGGAGTTGATACTTTTTTCACTGTCTGACTTTTGGTTCTAGTAATTTCTCAACCCAGAAAGAATAGAGGGCCCCATCTGCCTAGCACCACACCATTGAGTCTGGGCTTCTGGGTGTCTGTCCTCATCCCAGGTGGGCAAATACCCTTGATATCCGTTTTCTAGCTTGGCAGGTTCCCACGAGGCTAATTATTCAGTCCCATTAACCATGATACCACTCTCATGCAGTCATTTCACGCTTGTCAAAGCTTCCTCTCAAGCAGCATCTTTTATTTGCCTGAATTATGACTTTTTTCATCAATTCTTAATCAAGTGGCTTTCTGTGTGCAGAATCAACAAACATAGAGTAGCCGTTACAAATGATACTTCAGAAAGAGAGTCCCTGAGCTCATCCCATTGACAATTAATAATCGGGTTTTGAAGACACTTTGAAAAGCACTCAGTGCATGTTTATAAACAACAGTCCTTCATGACCAGCTCCCACTAAAGCNACAGAAGCAACTGTGCAGGCTGCAAGCCCAGCTGCAAAGCCCTTCANAGGCATCTATTATGGCCTTTGAGCCTTACAGCAGCCCCATTGGCAATCCGGAGAATAAACAAAGATGATGCCCAAAGCCACATCGCTGGAAGTCATCTGAGTAGGATTCAAACTTCANTCTGACTTTCAAAGTCCCTGTGACAGTTCATCTTGATTGTCAATTTGATTGGATTGAGAAACACCTGGGAGATTAGTAGGGCACACGTCCGAGTGTGTCTATAAGGATGTGTCCAGAAATGGTTGGATCATGAGGGCTCTGACAATAATCAATGGTTTAATCTAATAATGGAGTTGGAATTTGGATAGCCCACGGGGAGGTGACAGAACCGTGAGGTGGAGCTGGTTGGAGGAAGAAAGGCATCAGGGGTCTGTCCTTGGTCGCTGTATCTTGCCTTGGTTCCTTCTTGCTCATGTTTTCTCTTCCTGTCCACCATGATGTGAGTGGTCCCACCCACCTTCCCACCACAATGGACAAGGAACTCTGGAACTCTCAGCAGACTGAGCCTTGCCCCCTAAGTTGTTTCTACCGGAAGTTGGAATGACGCTGTTTCCTCTCCTCCTTCCCCATGATGTGTCCTAGCCATTGTTCTGTTGTGTACCTCTTGTATTTGAGGACATGTCATCAACCCCACAGCTGAATGATCTTCTTGATGCCTAAGCTCCTGAACTAGCTCCTGGATCAAAACCCTGGCTCTTCTTTCTGTGTGATCCTGGGTAAGTCCCTGAGACTCTCTGAACGTCAGTTTCCCCCCTGTGAGCAAAAAGATGACAGTCCCTGTCCTGATGACTTTACAGTAATTAACTACCTTGGTAATTATGAGGTGGCTGTATGCATTAACATAATGCTTATGGGGTAGGGGTGGGTGAGAGTACTTGCTGTATACACATGAGGATCTGAGTTCGGATCCCACAACCATGTAAAGGTTGTGCATGCCTATAACCCCAGTGCTTGAGGATGGGAGGGGAAACAAGAGGATTGCTGGGATTTGTCAGCTGGCAGCCTAGCCAAAAAAATCAGCAAGCTTCGAGTTCAATGAGAAACCTTGTCTCAAGCAAATAATACAAAGCATGACAGAGGGATACACTCCAATGTCCCCCTCTGGCCTCTGCACAAACTACACAGGCAAGATCATCCACATACACATGTGCACATACACACATGCAGCACACATCACACATACATCACACATTCTTACACAAATATGCACAATGTATACTCATATATACATATATACACACATATCACACACACATACGTACATACATACATAATACATACTCATAATGCAGCACATGTACACACATGCAGCATACATCACACATATACGTACACATATATATACACACATGTGGCACACATCACACAAACACATACACATACACACAAAAAATGCAGCATACGTCAAACAAACACAAGGCTCATTAAAAGTGCTTTGGAGTCTATAAGAAATTCACAAATATTATTAGAGATTATTATTAAAAACATTCGTTTGTGGTAGCCAGACTTCAAGCTCTCGTGTAACTCCCACCCTTGGAGGGTACCTGGGACCTGTCATATACAATCAACAAATCACGACAAAAGCAGCAGCGTGCTGGTCCCATGTATGATTGCAAACGGCTGTGATTCCCGCCTTGGTAGCAGGCTCTCCATTGCCTCCCTACTGGCTTGTTTTGGTAAGGCAAGCTGCCATGGTGTGGTAACAGACAGAGAGCTCAAACCCCCAACCGTGAACTTGACTGCAACCTCGGGAGTTGGGAAGCAAATCCTTACCCAAGTGAGCTTGAGATGACCAAGGCCTGAGGCTGGAGAGACGGTCAGCAGTGAAGAGCACACACTGCTCTTCTAGGGGACCTAGTTTTGTTCCCAGCACACATATCAGGTGACTTACAGCTCCCTATAACTCCAGCTCCAGGAGAGCCCGTCCCTGTTGCTGGGCTGCACAGGAGGCTGCACTCACATACTCGTTCCCCAACACGGACACATTTAGTTCAAAGATTAAATTTAAAAACTTTAGGGGAAAAAATGAACACTTNCCAAAAAGACCATCTAGATAGTCCTGGGACCCTGTTGGATTCATTCTGAGTCCCTGGCCTACTAACTTATGCTGTGATAAGTGGATATTCTAAGTTGCTGAGTCTTATGCAGCTTACTAAATCAGCAATAACTTAAACACCAGATGAGTTCAAGCATTCACCGAGCCACCACCACTTGCCAGGCACACTAAAGAGGCTCAGACATAAATAATCAGGACATGATCTGGAGCCCCACGCTATTTGTCATCTAAATGAGTGCCAGACCTGGAGTTCATAGAAAGGCTGTGCAATTCAGAACTGAAGATCCAAAGGGTCAGCATGCCTGGAAATGTTCTTCATCAGCATGTTAGGGCCAGTGAGAAGGCTCAGCTGATAAAGGCGCACAACNTAAATGCAATCTTTGAGATTTACATGTCTACAAAGTATTTAGTGACCATTAAAGTAATAAGTCTATATCTTTAACATGGCACAAACTTCACTCTCAGTATTATCAGAAAGGATTGTGTGCTATGACACAATTTACCTGTTAAAATAACCCACAAGATCACACATACACATAGGCTTACAAATAGCGCTCATCTTCAAAGATCATAGAAATGTGTGCAGAGAATAAAGTAAGGGCTGACCTTAAACTCTCAAACTTTTGGATATGCCATTTCTGGTTGTATGACCTTAGAATGTTTCTGAAGTATTTGAGGCCCCAGGATGTGTAAAATGAGGGTTAAAATGGCACACACACCATAGGGATTCTAAAAGGATTAAGTGACCATATGAGGCTGGTGCATAGTAATGATTCATGGGTTATGCTGTCTACACTCAAACAGTGGCTGGTATTATTCCTATCNCCGCTATTGGTATGGAAAGATATAAAGCAATATAAAAACAATGACTACCTTGTTTCAATAAGTCAAGAATGAGAATAGAGGAGACAGAGGCCTTTACATCTATCTGTAGGTTCTGTTCTGCAGGGAAACATGTCAGGTGTCATATAAGCAATGAGTGAAGTCAAACAATCAATAATAAAGTAGATACCACATATAGCCCCAGCACTCTACTGTGCCGGGGCACAAAACAGGAAGGACTCTGTTCTCATGGGAAATTAGGAGCAAGCCACAGCAGGCTCCACTCGGCAGCCACCTGTCCCGCTGACACTTTCTCCACAGACAAGTTTTCTGCCCTATGACCCTCAACTACAGCAGCAGCCAGAGAGGCCTTTCCCAGGGTTCCCTATAGACTGATGAATGTCCTCCAAAGAAGCTGAGGAAGCTTGGCCCCCATGGCTGATACCAAAGGTCCCAAGAAACCTAGAAGATGTCTGGGCCAGTTGCCAGCCTGGTCTGGCTGTANGCCTTCCAGGTTCTTAGTGAGCTCTTCAGCCATGGGTTGTCCACTAATGAAATCATAGCAAGGAGCCTTCNGATCCATGGGCATCACAGCAGATGGCTGCTAGGGGCAACCCAAGTCTTACAAAGTGTTGACTGGTATTGGTGATGGATGACTGTCCTCCCTCCCCACCCTTATGTACCAGATAGAGAGATGGCAGCGGCTGTAGACTTGGGTGAAGAAGCCCACAGAGGACCACTGAAAGAAAGCCACAAATTGCCACCCCACCTTCTTGGAAATTAAAGCACAATTGAGACCTCATTAACTCCTAGATCCCACTAACTCAATTAAATGCCCACAGTGAAGGAGCAATAAATTTACCCAGGGGAAGCAACGCATCAGACCAACAAAGGTAGGAAAGAGCAGAGAAGGGATGGCTATCAACTGCCACCTGACCACTCGCTNGCCTCTCCCTTCTCACCAAACTTTCCAAACAATCCTATTCCTTAACTTTACTACTTGACAGTATTTTTATTTTAAAAAATATTTCCATTATTTCTAAGACTGGGTAGGTGGGTGTGGGTGGAAAGGTATGGATGTGGGTGTGCACATGAATGCAGGTACCCACAGAGGCCAGAGGCATTGAAACTCCCTAGAACTAGAGTTATGTTTAGCTTTGGGGCCCCTGATATGGGTGCTGGGAAGCATGCTCCAGCCCTCTGCAAGAGCAGCAAGTGTTCTTAATTGCTAAGCCGTCTCTACAGCTCCTTGCAGTCTTCTCTTTATCACCATGATTATTGCCCATCTTATGGATGAAAAAAACTGAGGCTAGAGAATGCTGTGGCTTTCTCAAGACCATTAACAAAAGGCTAATGTTGTGGTCCTTGACACGTGATAGGAATAAGAAATCTGGGGCTATAAAGGTTAAGTAGCTTTCTCTGAAAGGGACACATGGCTGGAAAGACTTGTGGTCATCTTGTCTAAACTCAGAGATACAGATGAAGTATCTCACCCTCATTGTCACCACCTGGAGGCTGGGTCAGACCCTTCTGGACCCTCTGATGGCACTTGTGAGGAATGGCCCTTCAGTCACCAGAACAGGCTCAAACAGGGCTATGTGGTAAAGTGCTGCCTCTGGTTATTTAGCAAAATGCTTTCTCCAGAATACCGGGGATCTACATGTTAAAAACACATCCAGGAAGTTTCATGTATGCTGAATCCTGAGAGCCGTGGCCCAGACACATCTGGTACCTAGAACATCTTAGTCCATGAAGGACAAGACGGTTATTAAAAGCACACTACTTTGTATTTGAGGAACCTAGTCTTTAAATCCCTCATCATTTTATTTTTATGAAGTTCATTATTATCCCCTACTTCAGAGTCTGAGCCCCAATGCTGGCAACTCTGGTTTTCATTTGACCAGCTGTTTAGTTCCTCAGCCCTATCTAAGGTTTTGAAAAAGATTCATTCAGCGCCTTAAAATGAGTGGGTTCAGCTCCCAGCTCTCCCAGTCATGAGTATCATATCTCCTTCTACATGCTGAATCTCCATTTCTTCACCNGCCTAGGTGAAGTGATGATATTTCATGTATCATAGGTATGATATGAGACAATTAAACATGTTCAATACCTGTGATGGTTAATCTTGACCGTCAACCTGATTGAATTTATAATCACCTAGGAGACACACCTCTGGGCACGTATGTGAGGCTGTTTCTAGAGAGATTTAACTATATAGGGAATGCCCATGCTGAGTGTGGGTGGTACCGTCTGGTAGGCTGGGGTCTCGGGCTGAAAAAAAAGGAAGAAGTGAGCTGAGTGCCAGCATTCATCTCCCTCTGCTTCCTGACTGCANGCCATACTCCCGTCACAACCAGAACTATTCTCACCGCCATGGCGTTCTCAGCATGACAGACTGCATCCCCCTGAGCCAGAATGAACCCTTCCTACCTCCAGTTGTTTCCTGTCCAGTATTTTTGTCACAGGAGCAACTAAAAAAACCAATACAATGCCAGGAAGTCTCCGACATGCAGCAAATACTAAGCAAAGGTTAGCNACCTGTAAATATTAAAATGCCTCTTTCTAGATTGTGTTGATATCCCATGGCAACCTTGTATAGCATAGCATCTAACAACCTTAGACAGGGAGGGCTGGCACCTAGCACCCGGTGTCCAGTCACCTGACCATTATCATCCTGCAGGCCACTGCACTGGTGACCTTATACCCTTAAAAGCACCTTATACCCTTAAAAGCCAAGCCGGGTGGTGGTGGTGCACGCCTTTAATCCCAGCACTTGGGAGGCAGAGGCAGGCATATCTCTGTGAGTTCGAGGCCAGCCTGGGCTACCAAGTGAGTTCCAGGAAAGGCACAAAGCTACACAGAGAAACCCTGTCTTGAAAAGACAAAAAACAAAAAACAAACAAATAAAAAAAAGCACCTGTCAATCACAACAGGTGATAGCCCTCTGTTGGACCAGTCCTTGAGCTGCCCTGGGGTTCACACCCACATTCCTGGGAATGAACCTGGAGCAGGAAGCTTCCAAGGCCCTGCAGGCAGAGCTTCACTCTCCTGCCCAGCCTTGTTCTCTGCTCTCCACCTCCAACCTCAAATTGGATTATTGCAACTACTCATGAAGACCAAAGAGCAATATTACACAGAAGTCCTGCAAGGGTGCTGCCATGGCTATTCTTAGTTGTCTACATCTGGAAATAAGTATAACCCAAGCTTCTGGGTACACCTGTAAGGGATATTTTTCTTAATTAAATCATTTGAAATGAAGATTCACTTTAATCCAGATCTTTGAATTAGGAAGATCCACCTTTAATCTGTGCCACACCTTCTGCTGGCAGCCTCTATAACGGACATGGAAGAAGGAAGCTTGCTCTCTCTACCTGCTTGCCCTCGCTCTCACTGCCAAGTCCACTCCTTCACTGGCATTAGAGCCGACTTCTTTGGGATTCTGGCATATACTGAAGACCAGCTGAGACATCCAACCTCATGGGCTAAACAACTGCTGAATTCTCAGGTTTTCACTGGGAGACAGTCACCCAATACATACACACACACACACACACACACACACACACGTACACTCCCACAGTCCCTACTTTCCTACTCTCCTAAAACTATCATGGTTGGTTTGGCTACCTGATTATTACCTGCCCTCCATGTAGCCAATGAGACTCATGATCCAGAGTCTGTGTCCCCTCTGCTGGTGACTCCTCAGTACCTAACAAAACACTCAACTCCAAGTAGACAGTGAATGTCAGTTGTCACTGGATGTGAGCAAAAGTGGGAATTGTGTGGGATTGTGCTGAAGTTCAGACACAGGGACTGGAATTCTGCTTCAAACAAAGAAAAGAGACAAAACAAGCATTTTTTATTTTATGGTAGACACAGTAATTTTACATACCTGTGGGATACCATGTGACATTTCAACACAAATAAATAATGTGCAATAAACAGATAGGATAACTAATATATCCAATACCTCAAATATGTATTATTCATTTGTGTTGGGAACACTGGAAACCCTCTCTACTAACTATTTAGAAATATTTAATTTACTACTGTGATGGCTATTCTTAGTTGTCAACTTGACTATATCTGGAATGAACTATAATCCAGAAATGGAGGGCACACCTGTGATCCAGATCTTGAGGCAAGAAGACAATATACCTTTAATCCAGACCTTGAGGCTGGAGACACACCTTTAATCTGGGCCGCACCTTCTGCTGGAAACCTAAATAAGGATAATGGAAGAAAGAAGTGTTCTTTTTCTCCGGCTTGCCCTAGCCTTGCCAGCACATCCAGAAGACCAGCTGGGACGACCAACCTCATGGGACTGAGCAGCTACTAGACTCTTGGACTTACCATTCACAACTAGCCAT
>LZPO01116985.1:570776-582883 GCA_001675575.1 Neotoma lepida | reverse complement strand
GCTGTGATTAAAGAATTATGCCACCACACCCAGCTAAGAGTAAGTCTTTTATTTTACCAACCTGCTCAATAGCTTTAATAGGATGTGCATTAATTCACACACACACACACACACACACACACACACACACACACACACACACACAAATAAAAGTGATGCCCTTAGTCGTTATCCTCATGTCACAGATCAAGAGACTAAGGCCAGCACCGTAAGTTATTCACTCAGTATTCACTAGTTAACTGTCCACCTAACAAACAACTCAATATCCAAGAATAACTCAGAACCCAGGACCCAGTCTCTTAACCACTGGGTTCTGGCTATGCAAAGTGAGGTCCAAAACCAACAATGGCAGCATCTCCTGTGAGTGTATAGAATGCAAAATCTGGGGGCTAGGGGTAGACTCAGTAAAAAGGCATCTGCTTAGTACATGCAATGCCCTGGGCTCTATCCCCAGCACAAAACAAAGAGCAGAGCCTCACACACACCCGTGTACTCAGAGCCTCACACACACCCGTGTACTCAGAGCCTCACACACACCCATGTACTCAGAGCCTCACACACACCCATGTACTCAGAGCCTCACACACACCCATGTACTCAGAGCTCACACACCCATGTACTCAGAGCTCACACACCCATGTACTCAGCAGCATTATTCTAAATACACAAAAGATAGGTATTGAATGGGATATAATTATTCTATTTATTTAAAGAAAACAGCTCCTATTGCATATGCCAACATAGACAAAACTTGAAGCCATTGCACTGAATGAAATCAGCCTGTTACAAAAGGATGACCTGATTCCACTTACCCCAGGCACCTGGGGTACACAAATTCACAGAGTTAGATGGGGTGACCCTGGGGAGGCAGAGGCAGGAGGATGGCAAGTTTGAAGCCAGTATGGACTCTATGAGCCCCTATCTCGAAAACACAGACACTGTAGATGTAGTTCATGGATAGAGCATTGGCTAGTATGCACAGGCTTCAGATTGGAACCCAGCACCAGCACCATCAAAAATATAATAAAAATAGAAAGCTTAAAGTGTACACATAGTACATATGCATGCATATATCACCAAGATAAAAATAATTCCATAAAAGGACAATCTTCAGTCACATTGAGACTTGCTGTGTTAGACTAACGAGACCCTGAGGTATCCTTCACATACTAACGTTTGAGGTGCACCACTCTAGAATGTCCTACCTCCACAGCAAGGAGGCATTATGGGAACAGCCACATAAACAGGAAAGCATGAGCCGGGGTTAATGTAGAAACCCCAGGACCAGCTCTGAGCAGAGTTCAGCCTTCCAGGATTCTGTCCATTCAGCATCATGGGTTGTGTTCAGCACTGGGAAGGAAGTCCCTGCATGTGAGGCAATCTTTAAGACCTGGGAGCACCCTCTCCATGCCACATTTAGCTTGGATGTTTGGGGCCCTTTGGCTACCAAGAGAAGTCACTGTGATGCCTCTGAGCTGGGCTCAGGCTGAGATGATTGCCTCCGAGGCACGGGGAGCTGGGCAGGCATGAGAGCCGGCACCCGGCTGCTGGGGCGAAAGGCTTTGGAGCAGCTGCTCTTTTGGAAAGCTAATGACACTCGAGGGGAAGCCTGGCAAGGGATGCCAAGTACTTGTATGCTTGTACAGCTGATGCGGCCTTGGCCGAATTGGACAGCAATGTTCAAATGCCCATCATTTTTCAACTGTTCAGTTTTGTGGCTCTGCCTCGCATTTGAGAAGCATTAAACTGCATATGTCCCCAGGACACCCCTCAGTTCTACAAAGGCTCAAGGAAGACAGGGCCTTGTGAAGCTGGGCATTCTGAAATTACACGTGTCTGGACCCCTTGGAGACTCACAGCACAAGCCCCCACTTCACTTTCAACTTCTCTTTTCAAGTCCTTCCAGTCTGCATCTCCTTTGTAGCTGATGCATAGCTCTGCACAGGAGGTTTGCCATTTTAAAAGATGGGCAAAAATACAGTCTGTTTTACTCTCTCATAGCTGAATTTTTCTTCCTTACCAGAGCCCCCTTCGTTCTCTGGCTGCAGTAACCTAATCCTGTTCACTGAGGATGAACTTGGGCAATCTGAGAACTCAGCACACTAGGGGCCATGCTGGGTACTCTCTGCTCCATTGACTCTCTTCTGTGGCATCTCATTTCAGAGAGGTTGTGGTGACATGGATGGGGTGTGAATGCACTCCCCCAAAGTTCACCTGTGCACATATATTAAAGGGCTTGTGGGTAAAGCCTTGGGGAGGAAAGAGGTTAGATGAAGTTGGAAGAGTGGGAGTCCCTATNAGAGTGTTATTTTTAATGTGACTCTACAGAACAGAAGAGACCATATCTGTCATATTTACTTCGTCAGCATCATGATGAATGGCCATCCCCAAGCTAGGATGCACCAGGTGTAGACACCATGTTCCCAAACTTCTCAGCCTCCAGAACCAAAAGATAAGTAAACCTTCNTCTATTATAAGCTACCCTGGCTGTGTTATTTGATGATAGCAACAAAAAACAGAGGAAGGCCCAAGAGGACTCTCTGGACTTTGGTCTCTGCTAAAAAGTACTATGCCTTATCTGTGCTTGGCTTTAATCACTCCCCTTACTCCTCAGCAGCGTCACAGGGACTTCTTAATGCTTTCTAGTCTACAGGTTTCAGGAGCAAAGGTTCAAAGAAAGGAAGGGGAAAACATGTGGCCTTTAAATGACTGACTCTTCCAAGCCACAATGCCTCATCTGCCCTGCCCTGCCCTGCCCTGCTGCTGAGATCATCAATGTCATGATGCTTCAGTTGCTCTGCTGCTGAGATCATCACGACAGATTTTATCCTTTGCCAGAACTCCATTTCCTACCTGGATGTAGTAAACCTAACTGTTCAGATTCAAAGCAGAGAAACAGAGCCTGACACTCAGCAGATGTGGTGTCTTAAGAAGAACATGTCAGAGGGCTGGAGAGACAGCTCAGTGGTTAAGAGCACTTGCTGCTGTTGCAAAGGACCCGAGTTCAGTTCCCAGCACCCATGTAGGATGGCTCACTATCACCTGTAGCTCCAGAGGATCTGATGCCTTCTTCTGGCCTTCTCAGACACCTATACTCACACTAACACACATACACACACACACACACACACACACACACACACACACACACTTTAAACTAAAATATGTTTCAAAAATAAAAGAACATATGGGACAAGGGACATAGTTGCCTCTGTCTGTGGGAAAGTTGGTCTACATAAGTATAATGTAGAAAGGGCTACTGGACCAACCACCTTGTGTTTGGATTTAAGGTCCACTTCATGAGATGGGACCCTACATGTCACTGTTCACGAGGCCAAAAACCTGAGACCAGGTAGGTCATGGGCCCTACGGGAAAATCTACAACTTAATTCTGCTGAATGAATATAGCAATAAAATGACTCTTAAGGACATTTGCTGCACCGGTAGATCATTGCCTTGCTCAACCCTCATCAGAGAAGCTCCTTCCTGCAGTAGATAGTGATTAACACAGAGACACACACTGGACAATGTGTCACGTGACAGCCTTAGAGAGCTCAGCCCTAGATGGAATGTCTTTATCCTACCCCTCCCTCAAGAGGAGGCAGAACTGTTGTAAACGCCAAGATGGTGGACAGCTCTANGGAAACAGTGTTTTCCAAATACTCAGGGCTGATGCACATAGGAACTCACAGAGACCATGACAGCATGCACAAGACCGGCACAAGTTCAAGTCCGACAAAATTTCAGNACAGAGAAAAGGAAATAGGCACAAAGTTCCACCATGACCAAGAAGCCGTTTGCAACTGANAGCTGCTGGGAGAGGAAAACTCCATTTTCTCCAATGGAGTGACCCTGGGTATCTCAACCCCACTCAAGGGAAGCCCCCGTGGCCAACACAGAAGGAACTCCATGTCTTTATATGCTTCTTTGCTTGGTTAGTTTGGTTTGGTGGGTCTTTTTCTCTTTTTCTTCTCTTTGTATTTTAGGTGGGGTAGAGAGAGAAAGAACATGAAGTTGGGTGGGTAGGGAAGGGGAAGTATCTGGGAGGAGCTGGAAAAGGGGAAAGAATATTAACAAAATATATTGTAAGGGGGCTGGAGAGATGGCTCAGCGGTTAAGAGCACTGGCTGCTCTTCCAGGGGTCCAGAGTTCAATTCCCAGCAACCATATGGTGGCTCACAACCACCTGTAATGAGATCTGATGCCCTCTTCAGGCCTGTAGGCAGACATGCAGGCAGAACACTATGTACACAATGGCCTGTAGGCAGACATACATGCAGAACACTATATACATAATAAATAAATAAATAAATACGTCTTTAATATATATATTTTTATATATGTACATATGTATACATATATATATAGAGAGAGAGAGAGATAAAAAATAGAAAGGGCTACTGGGAGTGTGGTTCAGTGATGCCTGTCAAGCATGCACAAGGTCCTCAGTTTCATGCCCAGCGCCACAGAAAAAAAGAAGGAAGAGGAGGAAGGAAGAGAAGAAGAGGAAGAGATGGCAGCTCCCAAAATACGGCATATTTGTGAAATTCATCGTGATGGCACAACCCATAATCCCAGCACTTGAGAGGCTAAAGAAAGATCGTGAACCTACACAGAAAGACCCTATATCAAAACACACAGGAAGAAAGAGACAGAGAGAGACCAGAGATAAAGAGAGACAGAATGTGGGGGGGTGGGGTTGAAGGTCCAAGAGCGGAGGGAGCCGGTGCCTCATCTATCTTCTCAAAGAGAAACTACTACTCAGNCTGCCTAGAAATAGATGGTCAATNTGGTCTGAGCTGACTGGTGGAGACTGGCTTACATGCCCTGCGTCTCCCAATGCTCCCTTATGTCCAAGGTCAGCACCATGGGGACACAGGGGCTTTGCAAAGGAACTGAGAGGAAGTGTCCATTTCAGACTAGAGACCAAGAAACACTAAGAAGCTCCTAGATTCCATGGTTCTATGCAAAAGTCCGCACAGCCCATGGAGAATTCTCACTCCCAGGGAAGAACCCTTTCTCTGACCATAGCACCAACTGAGCTTTCTGCCAGTCATGAGAACCAGCCTTCAGCTACATGGAAGCACCACCTTGAAGATGATCCCTCCAACCACCTTGAGTTCCACTCTATCAAACCATCCTGGCTGATGTACTGGAGCAGAGAGGGTCCTTTACATCATACCCTGCCCAAATGGCAGAATATAGAGCAGAATAAATAAGAACCACATGCGCCTCTGTGTGTGTGTGTGTGCACGTGTGTGCACATGCAAGCACAGGCATGTACGTAATACACTGCACAGGTAAAGATCAGAGGACAATNTTCTCTTGTCAGTCTTCACCTCTCCATCTTGTTGAAGACAGAGTCTCTCGGCCACTGCAAGCCTAGCATTAGCTGACTCACTGCAAGCTTAGCGTTAGCTGACTTGAAAGCTTCTGGAGTCTCCTGTCTCTGCCTTCTATTTCCCCTGGAGAGCATGCTNGGACTGTAGATGTTTGTGCTACTGTGTCCAAACTCAGGTCTCCAGGCTTGTACAGCAAGCACTTTGCTTTCTGAACCATCTCCCTAGCCTAGTATCATTGTCTGAAAGCACTGAACTGGGGGGAGGGGTTGCTACACAGCCATGAGTAGCCAATAGAATACTTAATGGCACCTGCTCCTATTATTTCTCCTTGTTTTTCTTTCTTCCCGGGGAGATGGTATCACTTTTTAAGTGATAACACTACCTTTTCTCATCTACCGTTTCCAATTTTTGTTGTAACATAAACTTTATACCACAGCTCTTGAGGACTGAAGCTTTTGAAACCACTAAAGAAAAAAAAAAAAAAAAACTAGCTTGCTCACATATAGCAGAAACCTTGGCTTTCAAAATCACGATCAGATGCCAAGTCTTTGGAAACTCTTGTTTTGAAACTCCAAAGCTAAGCCCTGTCTTTTATTCTTTGAGTCCTCCTGAAGCACTAGCCTGCCCAGAGGTGTGTGGAATCCTGCGGTCTTGGAAGTAAGGTGCAGGATGGGGTCTCGGGAGCACTGAGGTGCACTGGGTCATCTGTGGGAGGCCTGCCCCCACTTTTTCCCCCAGGGTACTCTTGAGCAGGGAGAAGTGAGAAATATTTAGATGGAAATATAGAGGGAGAGAGACAGATAGAAACACAAGATAGCCTCAGGAGGACCTGGGTCAAAAACCACCAGCCCCTTCTGTCTCTGTCTTCTGTCTAAGGGCTTTCAAAGGAATGCCAAGGGGTGGAGCAAAAGACCTCCCCTCAGCACAACCAAGTGCAGACCATCCCAAACACCTGGTGACCATGCACATGGTCAAACCATCCCCTAATGCAGCCCTGCTGTGTAAAGCAAGCTCAGATCTTGCTAGGAAACCTTTGTGGGCTCCCACAGTCATCTACTACAATATTATCTACTGCTATCGGTGGTGGCACACGCCTTTGATCCCAGCACTCAGGAAGCAGAGGCAAGCAGATCTCTGAGTTAAAGCTTAGCCTGGTCTACAGAGCTAGTTCCAGGACAGCCAGGGCTACACAGAGAAANCCTGTCTTTTTAAAAACAACAACAATGACAAAAAAATTATCTACTAACTTTGCTAAAGTTGTTGCAGTTCTCCAGTGTGGGAGATCACCGTCCATTATATTCTTAAAGTCAAATTAAATCAAGTTCAGTTCAACTCTGAGTACCATGTTACAGTAGTGGCGGGAAAGCAGACCTCAGCTAGTATACCCTCTGGAACATGGTCCTCTAACCCTAGGGAGCACACAGAACTGCTGAGGGCTTAGTCACTCCAGTATCTTCAGAGTACTTGCCAGGTTGGGACCCACACCGTCTCTACCAGGCCACTTAGCAAAGATTTCTTTTTTGGTAAGGGCTAGATAGTGACTATGTCCCACATTGTGGGCCAAACAGTCCCTGTTGAAATTACTGTTTTGTCTTTGCATTGTAAATGGAACCACAGACAAATTCACATATCTATAGTCATGGCTGTGTTGCAATAAAATTTTATTGACACAAAGAGGCAGCAAGCAGGTCATATAGTGTATGGACTCTGAATAACATAAGTCTCTTGAATACTTGTGAATTTCTCATTCTGACCTAAGCTGGGTTTATCAACATCTGCCAAGGCTAGAACCTTGATTCAGGGGTATGCTTGTTGTTGTTGTTGTTAACTTGACACAAACTTAAACACATCTGGGAAGAGGGACTCTTAATTGATAAAAGGCCTCCAGAAGACTGGCCTACAAGCATGTCTGTAGGGCATTTTCTCCCTTAGTGATTGCTGTGGAAAAGCCCAGACCACTGTGGGTGGGGCCATCCCTGCACTGGTGGTCCTGGGCTCTATAAGAAAACAGGCTGAACAAGCCAAGAGTGGCAAGCCAGTAAGCAGCATTCCTCCGTGGTATCTACATCAGTTCCTGCCTCCAGGTTCTTGCCTCTAGTTCCTGCCTTGGCTTCCCTGAAGATCAGCTATAGTCTATAAGCCAAATAAGCGCTTTCTTCCCCAAGTTGCTTTATCACAACAATAGAAACCTAACTAAGATAATGGAGTTCAAAATCCAAGGTGATTTGTATATCTACATGTTGCTGCTACTGAGCAAAATAGGGGTGCCAATCAGTCAATGACCTCCAGACCCTCAGCCTTCCAAGGTCATAGGATCATGTCTTCTATCTGACCTTGACCTACAATGGTCTCTAGCATTTTCCACTAAACAAGAAGAACCAACACCCTTCAGCAGATTCTTCCAATTGCTAGGAAATACAAGAGCTGACCATCAGCTTGGTGTCTGTGTGTAGCAGGGGTGCGGATGGCATTCTGAGGTGGCCCAAACAAAGACAATGACAAGAGGAAGTGCTAAGTGCCCCCAGTCCCCACACAGAGCAAAAGGGACACAGCAGGAAAGACAAGCTCAGGGCAGCTCATAGGAGGTACTGTGGGTCAACTACCACTTGGGTACTATGTTGAGCTCTTTGGGAAGCCAAGGGGAGGACAGATTGAGGGGTCCTGACACCTGGTCCCCCACTTCTCCACTCTGACCTGGTGCACCTGCCTGTCTCAACAAAGGGCTCAAGCCAGGCACATTAAAGCCAGCCTCGGGGATCAGTCCTTATTGGTGTGTCATACCTGCTTCTTTTTAATATTTTTATTAAATTTTAAGAGTTTCATACAATGTGTTTTGACCATATTCATTCCCCCTGCACACACAACTCTTCCCAGATCCACTATCTCCACCCTCACCTCCCTACCCATCCAAATTTGAATTTTCTTCTACTTTGTTCTTTTAAACTCACTGAGTTCAGTGTGGTGTGTGGTCAATCTACCAGAGGTTACATCATTAAATAAAACTGGATCTCCCTCCCCCAGCAGCTCTCAATTCTGATAACTCCTCAGCTAGTAGTAGGACTTCATGCACACCTCTTCCTGTCCCTCATGCTGGGATTTTGTCCAGTTTGAGCTTACCCAGGTCTTATGCATGCTGTTATAACCACTCTGAGTTCATACAGACAGCTGTCCTGNGGTGTCCAGGAAGCAGTTTCTTTGAAATCATCCACTACCTCTGACTCTTATAATCTTCCCTCCCCCCTCCTCCTCTGAGACCCCTGAGCCTTGAGGGAAGGAGGGATATGTATGCCCCATTCAGGGCTGAGCAGGGCTGGCAGGCCTCTGTCTAGCACTCATTCCTCCAGCTTTAAGCTTATTCCTTCACTGGTGATGATGACCTGTCTACTTTCACCCAGTTGGTTCAAGTTCAGGTGCAGCTCTCAGCCTTCTACCACACACCAGCTGTCTTCTCTAGTACTCTGTTTTAACTGGTTTTTACTTTCTGTTACCTTTCTATTGCTATGACCAAGGCAACTTATAAAAGAAAGCATTTAATTGGGTATACAGTTTCAGAAGGTTGGAGTCCGTGATGACAGAGCAAAGGCATGGCGTTAAGAATAGCTGAGAGTTCACATCTTGATCCACAAGCAGGAGGCAGAGACAGCACGCTGGACAGGGTCTTCTGGAACTTCAAAAGTCCACTCCCTGTGACACGCCTCCTTCAGCAAAGCCACACCTCCTAATCCTTCCCAAACAGTTTCACCAACTGGAGATCAAGAATTTAAACCTCTGAACATAGGTCATTCTCATTCAAACCACCACACCAGCTGTAAGAACACTGCAAGGAGTCTCCTCTACATGGTTCAGTTCACTACCATTTCTTGCTTGGGCTGTTGCAAATAACAGGCAGTGATCTGTTAAAAAAGAAAAAAAAAAGAAAGAAAGAAACTAATGTTGGATGCTTAAAAACCTCAGTGGCTCTCTTCAGCAAACAGAATAAAAACGGAGCATTCTCNCCACTACCCACAGTTACCCACACGACCTGGCCTGACTACACACCTCTAGCCACATTGTCTTCTTTGTTTTTAATATAGAGTCTCTCACCAAACCTAGAACTCTCTGATTAGGCTAAACCAAGGGGCCAACAAACCCCAGGTATCCTCCTGTCTCCAACTCCCCANTACTGGGATTACAGACACANACAGTCACACACAGCTTGTTACAGTGGCTCTAGGGACATGCTCTCCCTTTGGTTAGGGAGGCTCCTCCTCAGATTTATACGTATCCAANTTCCTGTGCATTCTGACCCAAATACCATCCGACTATCTGTGTGCAAGCCACNCCTCTAGCCAATTCCTCANCCATTATCCTACTTTGTTGCCTTTATGACACCTACCACTAGCTGAAAACATCTCCTTTATTCACTCACTTCTGTGGTTATTATCTCCAAGACTATAAATTCCAAGAAGGCAGAGACCTTGCCTGTCTTGTTCAATGCAATGTCTCTAGCCTCTAGGGCACTATCCAGACATCAAAAATGATTTTCTCAATGTCACGTGAGTGAGTGGGGACTGAAGGGTCAAGGGACAACATGATTTAGCAACCCAGAATNACTGAAAGCCNCAGCATCAATATCACCCTGTGTGCAGACAGCATCTCTTAGGTGAGTCCTGGATAGCAGGCTCCTTAGAGAGCGCAGGGAACAGCTGAGACTTCCCTGACTCCCACTGGAACACATTTGGTGCAAAAACTTTCCATAGCTCTGCCAACCAATAGTATCTATTACTTAGTACCAACCCCAGCCGACATGATGGAAGACATCGTGTCTTTGGGAGGTAGCCAAGGAGCACAGAATCACTTGAAGTCACTGAATTATGTGGCCATTTCTAGCCCTGCACCAGCATGCTCAGACTTCATAAGACACTCATCAGTGGCCTGAGTCCACCACCTCTGACTCCTCTGGGTAGGTCTGTCACATTGACCTGTGCTTAACCTGTCATGTCACTTAGTGAAAGAGAAAGGAAAGCAAGAAGTTAAGTGGGGGAACAAGAGGCAGCAGTGAGTCAAGAGGATGAAATTAGGGCTGAGGGTGAGAGTCAGTGAGTAAAGTTCTTGTCTCACACACATGAAGCCCTGGGTTTGAAACCAAGCACTATATAGAACCCCACTTGGTGGTGCATACCTGTAATCACAACACCTGTGAGGTGAAGTCAGGAACATCAAGAACTCAAGGTCATCTTTAGCTAAATAACAAGTTTGAGGCCTACCTGGGAACATAAGACCTTGTTCTTGAGACAGANAGAGAGAGAGAGAGAGAGAGAGAGAGAGAGAGAGAGAGAGAGAATGGCAGAAGGTTATGGGTATCACAAATGATAGTCACCAAACTCTGCTGTGCTCCAAGAAAGGTCCATGAGCTCATCCTGCCAAGCCCTGTCTTTGTTCCNGCTAGACACAGATACATCCCCAGGGAGGAGTTTACAGCAGAGGGTCAAAAAAGAAAAGAAGAATGGGGACAGAGAAGGGGAAGGAACAAAAGAGAACTCTGCAACAAAGACCCAGGAAATACATTACTGCCCTTTGATGCATGGCTGGCTTCCGCTGCTCCTGTCTATGGGTTAGAATGAACACCCACTGCTCTCCACACAGCCTCTCTGGTCTATGGGTGGAGTGAGCACCCACTGCTCTCCGCACAGCCCCTTCTCTCCTTTCAGAAACAACAGCCTCATCTGTGCTGTAACTGCTCCTAAAACCTGTTCCTTTNGTGAGAACCTAAGGCCANGATCTCCAAACTCCTACTGCACACCCCATTAATAAAATGTTCCTGACGATTCCCCTCAGTGCCTACCTGCAGGCAGATACAAATTACATGCATGCCCTGCTGNACGGATATATGGCAGGCTTATAAAGCGTTCACAGGAGAACTTTTTAAGGCTGAGATAAAAAATAAGGAAGAAGTCCACTGCCCTAAACAATGAAGATTTTATAAGGAATATGTGAATATAAGCAATTNTTAGAAAACAATACTCATTAAGAGGTATCTTAATTATTAGCAACCAACACAAAATAATACCTTCTAAAACATGCCTCATAAGTTACTTGGCCAGCAAGCATTTGGGAGGGTGTGCATGTGCACACGTTTTTGTGAGTCTGTGATGTACATGNCTCCATGTGTGGGCAGGAGCACATTTGGAGGCCAAAGGTCAATGTCCAGTATCTTCTGTNACTCTTCACCTTCTTTGTTTGCAATANGTATTTCACTAAGCCTGGAGCTCACCATTTTGGCAATGCTAACTGGCCAATAAGCTCCAGGAATCCTCTATCTCCATCTCTCCAGTGTGAGGATTACAGGCATACACCACCCAAGCCCAGATCTTTGTGGATACCGGGCATCCATCCAAACTCAGGTCCTCATGATTGCATAGCAAGCATTTTATTGACCTGTCTTAGTCACTGTTCTGTTGCTGTAAAGAGAAACCATGACCAGGGCAACTCTTATAAAAGAAAGCATTTAATTGGGGCCTGGATTACAGTTTCAGAGAGTTAATCCATTATCATCATGACAGGGAGAGTGGCAGCATGCAGGCAGACTTGGTGCTGGAGAAGTAGCTGAGAGCTACATCCTAATCCACAGGCATCAGGCNGAGAGAGAGAAAGAGTGTGTGTGTATGTGTGTGTGTGTCCTGGNCCAGGAGTGAAACCTCTAAGGCTACCCCCAGTGACACTTCTTCCAGTAAGGTCACACCTACTCCAACAAGGCCACACTTCCTAATTCTTCTCAAATAGTGC
>LZPO01116985.1:543866-561409 GCA_001675575.1 Neotoma lepida | reverse complement strand
AGACAACAGTGAGTTAATGCATGGAGTGGGTACCCGTCAGACAACAGTGAGTTAATGCATGGAGTGGGTACCCGTCAGACAACAGTGAGTTAATGTATGGAGTGGGTGCCCGTCAGACAACAGTGAGTTAATGCATGGTGTGTGTGTGCCCGTCAGACAACAGTGAGTTAATGCATGGTGTGTGTGTGCCTGTCAGACAACAGTGAGTTAATGCATGGTGTGTGTGTGCCTGTCAGACAACAGTGAGTTAATGCATGGTGTGTGTGTGCCCGTCAGACAACAGTGAGTTAATGCATGGAGTGGGTGCTCTGCTCCCTCTCTCCTTTTCATTCACTCCAGAACCTCGCACACACGAAATGGTGTTGTCACATTCAGGGTGGGTCTTCCCACCTAGGCCCAGTTAAGGAAAGGCCAGCCTGCCCTAGACAAGTGCTTGTTGAGACTTCCTTTCCAGGTGCCTCTAGATGAGGTCAAGTTGACAATTCAAACTAACATTCACAAACAAAGAACACAGAGATGTGATTTATTTCTTACAGGGCTGGGATGGAGCTTAGGGCTCTGTGCATGCTAGGCAAGTCTCTACCACTGAGCCAATCCTTATATAGATCAGTGGTGAGTGAAGCCCAGTGGTTAGTGAAGCCCTTGGTTAGAATGTAGCATGCTGGCACATCTTTCTCCAGGGTCTAGCTGGTGAACAGATGAGACTAGAAAAGATCATACTGAATGAGGTAACCCAGACCCAGAAAGTTGCATGGTCTCTCTCATCTGAGGTTCCTAGCTCCAAATCTCCAGATGTGAATATATAACCTGGAGTAACCGCAGACACCAGGAAAGTAAAAAGGCAGGGAGTCAGGGGGCAATGGAGAGGGGAAAGCGGGGTACAGGAGATCTGAAAGGGGAAATGGGGAAAACAGGGGGAGCTCTAATTAGGGATGGGAAGGGGGATGAATACAGGAGGAAGGAGGATAAAATGGCAGTAAGGATGTCTGAAAAAAAGTCATAAGGAATCATACTATTGGCTGTCTACCTAAAAATACCTATAATATGTGTAAATTGATGTATAAATATACATATATATAGTTTAAACAAATTCCCATCTGCCCTAACAGTGGATCAAACAAAAACCCAAAAACCACACCAGGCATGAGAAACCCTCTTTTGAGTTGTTAGTCAAGGTTGTCCAAAAGATTCCCAAAACATAGGCTATTATTATCACCCTTGATTGCTGAAGACACCATGTACTTTGGACTCTGGACCCAGAGAACCTGAGCTAGATTTGACTTGAAAACCTCCTCCCTGATGACGAATTTTCATGGTACCAGAAGGTGCCATGCAAGCTTCCAAAGGAGGGATGCAACCAACAGTCCTACTCAGCTATGACATCTGTGAACCACAACGACCAACAAGACACAATAACCCTAAGGGTGCAGTAGTGGTACACATATCTTGGTGGTAACCAACAGCTCTCTAATTGGACTTAAGGTACGCTCAAAGAGAAGAAAGTACGCTTAGAACTGTAAACCTAGCCAACTACCAAGGGCTAATGATATCACTGATCTTGGAGAACCTATTAGCCACCATATCACCATGACAGCATTGATCCCTAACTACATTCTAAATATGTATCTTTACACCAACAGATAAGAGTAGTCCTCACCCCTCATCAAAGAAACTTCTCTTTGTAACAGAGACCATGTCCCAGTGGATACAACAGAACACAAGCCCTGTACCTAAGGCTCAGGGATCATTGCAGAAGAAGGGGCAAAAGAACTGTAAGAGCCAGAAGAGCAGGAAATTTCCTGCTATATTGTATCTCCTAGAAATGCCAGAAGATACAGCTATGAAGTCTCACCATCATGGCTGTCTACATATGACTTGAACAAGCATGATACCATTAGACACACTAACATTGTTAGAGGAAAGATCAGAAGGCCATGGTCTTCCCTAGGGAAGAGCACACCAATTGATTATCCAACGCCAAATGATCAACATATACAAACAAGTAACATTATATAGACTGAACAGGTTGTATTAATATATATATAGGAATATATGTATTTGCATATACATATGTGTGTATAAAAACAATATTTAAAAAGAGGCCATGGATTTGAAAAAGAGCAAGGTAGGGGTACATGCGAGGAAAAAGAAGGAAGACNTTATCATCTCAGAAACTAAAATTACTTTTTTAAAGACAGTGTCAATTTAAAAGAAAACAGAAAATGCAGCATTTCTTCCAACACAGAATAAAGCTGTGATGAGCTCAGCTGGGAAGAGAAGACAAGGCCTACCCAGTGGGGTGAGGTGGTACCCAGCAAGTGCAAAGGCCCTGGGCTAGGGGTGGGGTTTGCAACTGAATGAGGAAGAGGCAGTGGGAGGCCAGACCTTGCAAACTTCATGCCTCAAGGACGCCACCCTTACCCTGGGTGAGACAGAAGTGAGTGTGTGCAGGGTAAATCGCCCAGCACGGGGAAGCCCCATTCTGCCTCTTCTGTTGCCAGAAAGGATGACAAGAAAGGCTGGTCCAGACAACCAGCTGGGACTGGGCAGCCTGGAGTGTGTGCAGGACATCGTGCTTCCAGAGGTTGCCTGGGTTGCCTTGGCAACAGGGGCTTCCAAAAATCTCCCCAGAGACTCCCAGGCAGCCGTGGACCTGGCTTATTTCATGTAGCCCAGCAGCATGAGGACATAAAAAATCAATTTATCAGCACAAATGGTCCTTCAGCCTCCTGCTTCTCCTCTGCTTAGAGCTGTATGCAGTGCAGAACTCACCAGATCTCGNNGTGAATGTGTACCTGTGCATCACCCATGGTGGAAATGAGTCTCTTGTGAGGGGGAACTGTGTGTCNGACCCACACTTTATAGAGGAAAGAATCAAAGTCACATCGTGAATTTGTGAGGTTCGAATCCCCCCTCTGCCTCTTTTAGCTGAGTGATACAAGTCAAGCCACTTAACTCTCTGAGCTAGTACTTGCACCACTGTTCAGAGAATTAAGCAAGATAATGTATGTCTTCTGTTCAAGACCTCCTCCCGAATGGAAACAAGGTCTCTGCAAACCTACCTCTTTACTCCTCCTTAGCTTCAAAACTTCTCCCTAAATCACCTCCCTCACCTCCCTCAACTCATTTTCCCAGTCTGTTTCTCCCAGAGTTCACTGTTTTAAAACACAATGTGTAGAGTACACAAATGACTCACTGTTTTAAAACACAAGGTATAGAGTACACAAATGATTGATACAACGTGGAAAGTAGAACCAGGCCACCCTAAAATAATAAGGCATACTGTCCCTTGGGACCCAAGCCCACACATGTTTCTATCTGCTCTCCTCGGTTAGCTCTTGAGCCCTCAAATCCCACTGAAGTCTCCAGACCAGCTCTTTGTGAGGCTTGTCAGTGAGCTCAAGGTGGCTAAATGCTACAGGCACTTGGCAGGCTGTGTTGTGGGTGGCCTCGCCAAGGGAGAGTAGACCCTTAGAATGTAGCAGGGGCTGAATCTGCCACCTCACTGCATCCCCTATGCAAAACTACAACAAGACATGATGAATAGCTAACCTCTCCTGTGTGGCCCCACACTCAGGCAAAGTGAGGAGAGTTGAAGCCTGAAGAGGGCTGAGGAGTTGGGTCAGTGGGCAAGAGTACTTTCTCTGCAAGTTGAGGACCTGAGTTTGAACCCTGAGAACCCACATAAAAAGCCAGTAATGGCTACATGCATCTTTAATTCCATCTTTGGGAGACAAAGACATGCAGATCCTAGGAGCTCACCAGCCAGGCAAAACAATGAGTTCAGTGAGAGAGCCTGTCTTAGGGAAAAGATAGAGCAATAAAGGAAGATGTCTGACATGGACACACAGATATACTCACCCACAAGATCACACGTGCAGCATACCATCACATATATACACAGCGCAATAAAGGAAGACGTCTGACATGGGCACACAGATATGCTCACCCACAAGATCACACGTGCAGCACACTATCACACATACAACACACAATGCAATAAAGGAAGACATCTGACACAGACACACAGATATACTCACCCACAAGATCACATGTGCAACACACTATCACACATACAACACATAACACACAACAACAAAAGAAGAAAGGAGGGAGGGAGGGAGGGAAGGAGGGAGGGAGGGAGGAAGGGAAAATCTTTGGGTGTCCCCATGTCATTCTCTCTCTTATTTACTTGAGACAGATCTCTCACTGAACCTGGAGCTAGAGTGGTGGCCAGAAAGCCCCAGAGAGTCTCCTCCCTCCGTCTTTCCAGATTTTTGGTTCTAAGGACAGGATATATCCATCTGTAAATATATAGCAGTGAGGCACAGTGGCTCACACCTATAATCCCAGGACTCAGGAGGATGACACATGAGAATTACTGTGGGTTTGAGACCTGCCTAGGTTTCACAGTGAGCTTTAGGCAAGCCTGGGGTATGGAGTAAGACCCTGTCTCAAAAACAACAGCAGCAAAAATAGACAAAAAGCTTTTGACGAAGAGACTTGAATGCTCAGCAACATTGCAGAATGGTCCCCCCAACCAAGGACCTTGAGAGGCCCCATCACCCCAGACCACAGGAGTCCATGACCTAAGGATCTGCTGTGCCACACACTGAAGTCCACTGGCAACAGCAAATACAAAACATGAATCCTGCAGGACAGAAACCCATAGCTGCAAAGACAGAAACTGTGGTCAATACTGTGAAGGTCAGCTCCTGGAGAGAAGGAAATGAGGCAGGTGAAGAGTGTCTGCATCTGTTCCTTAACTTGGGAGCCTTCTGCTTGGAGAGATAAAGAGATAGAAATGTAGATCTGGAGAAAAGGCTCAGCAAAGCATGAAGACCTGAGTTCAAATGCCCAGCACCCATGGAAAAGGCTTGGTGTTTGTCATGCTTACACCTGTAACCCCAGCACTGTGGAGAAGGAGACTCTGGGGTTTTCTGCCCAGGTTCAGTGAGAGATCTGTCTCAAGTAAATAAGAGGGAGAATGACACAGGGGGACACCCAAAGTCCTCCTCTAAATCAGAACATGCTCAAGGACACACATACACATATGCCACATACCACACACACCACAGAAATGTAGTGACAGATGATTGGTAGATGATAGATAGATAGATAGATAGATAGATAGATAGATAGATACATACATACATACATACATACATACATACAAACATACATACATACACACATACATACATACATACATACATGATAGATAGATAGATAGATAGATAGATAGATAGATAGATAGATAGACAGACAGACAGATAATGGATGAGAACAAAGAGAAGAGTTGAAGAGAGATGTTTTCAGAAAGCAAAAATTTTCCAGATGTTTGAAAGACATTGCACTCATGTCAGGAAAGAAGTCAAGTCCTGAGTAGGATAGCCAAAATTAAATTCACACCAAGTCACAGCACAATAAATACAGAGAAGCTCGTGAAAGCAAACAGAAGGAAGTTGAAGCCAGCATAACAGAAGGGGACCCACATTAAGAAGGCCTCACCTCTCCCAGGAAAGACAGGGTAGTATCTATGGGTTGTAGGATTCTGTGTATCAATTCTCTCTCCCTCCTCCTCCTCAGTCATACCTGTTGTTCTTGGCATATACTCCATACCTCTACCCCAGAAGAGAGCTACTGTACTATCCCTTATTCAGCTCAAAAAGAATCCCAGGGAAGGATTCTGATTGGTCGAGCTAGGAGATATATACTCATTCCTAGGCCAATCAGCTATGGCTAGGAGGGAGAGATCTGAATTGATGATCCCTGTCAGAACCTCAAAAAGACAGCAGAGGTGGAAGAGCTGACCAACAAAAGGAAGGTGGCAGGGGTTAGAACAGGGTGAGGGTGGCGTGTCCCCAAAAGAAAGGAGGGGTGCTGGCTAGACAAAATGATCAATGCTGAGTTGTTAGAGAGAAAGAACACAAGCCTATTTCTGAAGCTCATCCCCTCACCCCTTCTCAGATGCCAGCAAAGGGTAAAGATGAAAGGTTCATATTCTGGAGCGGACTGACGACAGATCTACACTCTGTCACTTTCTAGCTGTGTGATCTTGGACATGTTATTTTACCTTTCTGTGCTATGCTTTCCTTGGCTGTCAACAGAGGTACTCTTATGACCAACTTCCAGGGTTACAGTGAGAATTCCGTGTAAATTCAAGAAAACCTGCTCCAGTGGTGGCTGGCACACAGACAGTGCTCCAGATATGTCAGACATCATTAATTTAGAGTCACGTGACCTTAAAATGCGGTCACTGGTGGCATCACTGACACTTGGGCCTGGGTCTGTCATTGCTGTGTGTGCTGTTATGTACAATGCTTAACAGAGTCCCTGAACCCTACTCATCCAATCCCAGCCACAGTCTCTTCTCCTCCAGAGCAATGGCAACCAAAACTGTCTCCAGACACTGCAGGTGTGCACGAGAGTCCAGAGAAGAGTGACCTGGGGATAGGGGGTTTTGGGATCTGGGCACAGATCCACCTGCTGTGCTAGACACACTTAGCTAGGTGTGAACTCTGGCCCTTACCTGTTATCTGTGACGTCCATCCTGTTTTCTGGTTCTGTGCAATAGCCAACAGAATAAAGGATAAGGAATCCTGGGTGGCTTTCCAGGGCCACCTCTTCAATCTTGCCCCTACTGCCCAGAGTCAGGGCACTCGCTTCAAGAAAGTGGGAGTTCAGAAAGAGTAAGAAAAATAAAGCTAACAAGAAGGATCCCCGTGGCCAAGTGTGTTGTGTTCTCATGACACCAACAGACCCATAGTGCTACTGATTCTTGTGACAGATACAGACTGGGATTGGTGGCATGGGCCTTTAATCCCAGCACAGGAAGCAGAAACAGGCCAATCTCTGTGAGTTTGAGGCCAGCATGGGCTACATAGAGACATGGTTTCAAACTGAAAAGAAAAAAAAAAAACCAACAGATGAGGCAGTTTAGGTATCAGAGAGTTTGAAAAAGAGGCCAGACCATGAGGGCTATCTCACTCCATGGCCTAAGTGGAACTGCAAGTCAGAATGGGGAACAGCAAGCTCAGGGTGGGGTTGGNGGTCAAACACCAAGCTCGGGGATGGGGGACAGCAGGAGTTGGAAACAGCAAGATGGGGAGGAGTGTGAGAAAAAGAGAGAGAGATAAACAGAGACAGGGGCAGAGACAGAGACACAGAGAGAGACAGAGTGACTACTGCTCCCTTTATATAATTGAAGAAACTGAGGCAGAAGAGGCCAAGTAACTTGTCCAAACTAAGCCAGATTTGAACCCCATCTACCCTCTGCCCTTCCCACTTCCCCCTGCATCAGGGAGAACTTAAACTCAGCAAATCATTCACAAAGAATCCCTTCCTAAGGACAAGGAGATGGTCACCTAAAGGTCACAGACAAAGCCATTTGGAACCATCTAAACTCTTCCTGCTTATGCCTGCCTTGGATACTCAGGCACACATGACCTTTCCTGAAGCCACATATCTGGTACAGATGACACCTCCACCTCCTGGGCATGCTCACCATTGGTCAGATTCTTCTGTGTGAGCCTCACCTCTGGTGCTGTGGCCTGGATATCTGTCTGCAGCTTCCCCTCGGGGTTTAGAGTGGAACCCAATACTCCCATCAGCTTCCCGAAAGGACTCTCCACCGCTGACTCCACTTCAGTCACAACATGCCCTTCAAAACTACTCAGCTACATCCCCCACTTCTCATGATGATGAAATTTAATCCATTCATGTTGCATCCCAGAGCTGGACTGGAGATATGGTTCCGTTGGTAGAATGCTAGCCTAGCATGCACAAAGCCAGCAGTGATCCGTAGCAGTGCATAAATTAGGCTTATGGCACACTCGTGTAATCCCAGCAATCAAGAGTTGGAGCCGGGAAGATAAGAAGTTCAAGGCTATCCTTGGTTACATAGCAAGTTTGAGGCCAGTCTGGGATACACGTGATCCTGTTGGGAAAAAAAAAAAATCCCCAAAGTGAGGGTAGCCTTTTACTCAGGCCTCAGGACACACACCTGAACCTGAATAAACTAGGAATGGGTTTGGGAGAGCTCCTAACACACAGTTCAAAGTAAATGAGTTCATGCAGTTGGCACAATGCCCACACAGTAGGTATTCGATCAGCTGAAAGACTGGTGTACGTCCTCAAAGGGACATCTTNCCCTAGCTGCACTTTCCCTAAGTGCCCCTGAGGAACCAGACTTACATGGACAGTCTAGTTGAGGATGTGCCTGGAAGGTTTGCAAATCCCTTCACCACTGTGGAAAGAGCCTGGCCAGGTCTAAATTTGGCAAATCACGGCACATGTCACCTAGGGTTTGGCCCTAGTCACTAAAACTTAACTAACCTTTATCGAACACCCTCATCTCTTCACATAAAGCAAGCCTTTTAGCCCTGAAAACCCTGCGACGTGTGAACTAGTAATAGTGTATCTGATTATCACAATCATCTCCTCTTACAGATACAAAACCAAACGTGCAAACTAGAGAATGCCTGTGGTGCCTATGGGCAAGAAACAGGACAAGGGAACCCAGGGCCCAACTCCCAAGATCTCAGCCTCACTGTCATGCTTCTCTACACGGTCACCATCACACATCACTAGGTTAGACACAGGCCAAATGGGACACAGTGAAGTCTGAGACCAACTGAAAAGGTGAAAACTCTGTATTTAAAGAAAAACTCATAGATGGTTCCGAGTTCACCTGCCATCACCCTCCTGTTGCCCCTAAGGTGAGGCTGGTTCCGAGTTTCCTCTTTCGGTTTCTTCATCCAGCACCAAAACCCAACACCACTCTTCAAACAACTGTGAGACTGTCACCTGGTCACCTGCATTTGCTTTGCTGTGGGATGGGATGGATTGCAACAGCCAGACTCCTTGCTGATTCCCACTGAGCTAAGTTCGGCATGGTTCTTGGGTGCTGTGTAGACAGACTGAGTTAGCCAAACAGTGTGAAAGGGCCTGCTAACCCTGACCTCTAGCCCTCAGCATGTGTCAGGTAGCACTCCGTGTGTTCCACAGAAAATGAGTGAATTTAACCCTCCCTACAGCCCGAGGAGGTGAAGAAATACTGTTGTTACCATTCTTGTCTTGCAGATGGGGAAACTGAGGCATGGCATTTCAGACTGAGGCTCAGTATGCAGGATCTGTACTCTCAGGTGCCCAGCTATCTGTCCCTCCAAAGACCCTCAGAGAAGGTTTCTGAAGCCTCTCCTCTCCTCCCTCCCACCTTCAGCCAACTTCTTTCAGGATCCAGCTGCCTCCAAAGAGCCTGTGGGTCTCTGGACAGAGACGGTTGCCTTGAGTCCTCTCTGAAAGCTAATTCAGCCATTTGCTCTGAGTTTTTAGCGGATGCTGTCGTCTCTCAGATTTCAAAGAAGATGAATGCATGGGTTAAATTGGATTAAAAAATTTAATTGAATAAGACCGAACCAGACAGCTTGATGGAAGACTTTGATCCGATAAAGGGAGAGGAGAGATGTGTGCTCCAAGGGCCAGGGTGTGATGCGGAGCTGTCTGGACCTTGTCTAGCCTCGTCTCATCTGCAGGAAAACCAGTTACGCCAATTACGGATGAGGTGGCCCTGGGGCAGTGTGGGGAAGACGGTTTGAAAGCATCTTCCAAATCACTGTGTCCCAAACAGGCTGACAGCCTACCCACCTCTCTGTCCATCCCAGCCATTTCCACCAACTGGCCATCTCTGAGCCCCTGAAAGTCAGGGATCTTGTCTCAGACCTCATGAGACCCCTGCATAGTAACATAACAGGAGCCCTACCTGATGAAGACCACAGCATGTGGAAAGCTAGGGAGATGCTTGCTGCACAAGCAAGAGGACCTGAGATCGATCCCCCAGAACATACTTACTTCTTAAAGCCAGAAATGGCCATGTGCCCCTGTAACCCCATGCTGGAGAGGTGGAGACGGGTGGGTCCCTGGAGCTTGCAGGCCAGCCAGCTTAGTTGGTCCAGGCTAATGAAAAACCCTGTCCTCTGGACTTCCACATACACATGCAAATATATGTGTTGCTCAACATCATGAGTCCACAGAAGAGTAGCATCAACACCCACGGGGAGTTTGTCAGAAAGGCTGCCACTCGGGTTCCCACCCCAGGTGTTTCAGATACAAATTTGCATTTAAACATTCAGGTGTGTGGACAACGGATTTCATGCCAGGGTCTCCCCCTTTGTGTACATCGCCTGAAAAGCCTGTTAGCACCCAGGGCTCAGCCTGCCTGTCAACTCTCTCCTTGAGAATCTCTGGGGTGGGGCTCAAGTAGGGGCATTATTACTGGGACAGAATCTACTACAAGATTTTGCTAATTGGGCATGAAGTCTACACACTCAGTGCTGCTCTCGACATGGGTCAGAGAAGCTTCTTTTAGCAGTGGGCAATGGTTAATGCGGAGACTCATAACTAGTCAAAGTGCTGAGAGTAAGTGATGTTGAGTGATCAACCCTAAATGGGACACCTGTATCAGCCCCTCCAGTGCTTGGGGAACATCACAGAAGAGGAAGCAGAAAGATTGTAAGACACATAAATGATGTATGGTTTCATTTACATCAAATTCCTTTAAAATGTAAAACAAGGCACAGAGATGGAAATCAGTGCTTACCACAGAAGTGAGCAGCAGGGAGGGTTTGAGTGGAAAAGTCCACAGAAGAATCTCCGGGTTGATGAAAATGTATATTTTAATCTAGGTAATGGGTACAGAATATCTACATTTGTCAAATTATCTCAGAGGGGCAAGTCTCTTAGAGAAGCCCATGCCTGTGTTCTCTGATATCTCCTGCCTTCTTCCTAAGTACCTCTCTCCTTCTCCTAATGCTCAAGTCAAAAATCTATATTAAAAATGTCTTTTAATAAACCCAACTCTGCTTCATTAAAAAATAATCTAACTTGAGGGGGTTGGAGAGATGGCTCAGCAGTTAACAGCTTGCTGCCCTCAAAGAGGACCTGGGTTTGGTTCTCAGTACCCATATCAGGTGACTCACAACCACCTGTGACTCCAGCTCCAGGAGACCCAGCGCACTCTTCCAGGGGCACTGTTCACACATGCATAAACCCACATGCATGCACAAATACATACGCACACACACACACACACACACACACACACAACAAAAAACGAAAACAAAATATTATTTTAAAATCTAATTTCATCTTCAAGATCTGTGCATTTCACTCTATGAAATTATAGCCGATAAACAAAATCATTACCACTGATTAGAGGTCTGAGGAGTAGTATATGGAAATGGAACGCCTGTGAGCTCAGGAACTTGATTCTACTTCCAATCTGTGAGACCACAAGCAAGGGAGATGTGTTGTGAATATTTGTACACTGTGAGAAGATGTGTTGCTGTGATTGGTGCAATAAAAAGCTGAACGGCCAATAGCTAGACAGGAGAGGATGGGCGGGATTTCCAGGGAGAGAAGGAAGAAGAGGAGGAATCTAGGCTCTCAAATTTCACCAGCAGACTCGGAGCAAGTCGGACGTGCTGTACTGAGGAAAGGTAAAAGCCACATGGCAGAACGTAGATTAATAGAAGCAGATTAATTTGAGTTATAAGAGCTGGTTGGGAAAAAGCCTAAGCTAAGGCCAAGCCTTCATAATTAATAATAAGTCTCCATGTCATTATTTGTGGGCTGGTGGTCCTGATGAGAAAGTACAACTACAGAGATGACCAGGCCAAGAAATAAAGAAGTTATCATCATGATAATTACAATTGCTTAGAAGCTCCTCCTACCCCACTTTCTCCCTCACTGTCTGTGCCCAAAAAGGAATGAAAACCAACATTCACTTTTCTAGCCTTCCTTGCAGCTATGCTGTCGTTAGAACCACATACCACAATGCGTAGGTGAATTTCTATTGGGAGAGGTAATTCTGAAAGAGGTTTTACATTTCTGATGATAGATAAACAAATGAGTAACTATACGGAATAGATGGGGCTGTTGCGTCCTTCCCACCCTCCTTTTCCGCATTTGAAAATAGGCATGACTCCTGGAACAAAGGCCGCCCTCTTCTGACCATGAGGCAACAAGCAATTAGAAAAAGTGAAGGGACCCACGCTAAGATGAAGAGCTACCTACCTCAAGAACTAAGTACATAAATTCTTTAGGTTGTTGAAGCCACTGTGAATCAGGACCAATTTCCCTATAGCCGAAAGCAGCCCTCACTGCCTACCACCAAGGACTTCCAGGCAGAATATGNGATCATCGTTGTGAGATGACAGAGCTGTCTGTCAGGTTCAACTAAGGCTCCACACATTTAGGTTCTCTTCTCCAGCCCATCCACCCACCTCTGCAGGAACCCTGAGCACTCAACAGGGAAAATAGTGGACGGAGGTAGGCTTCCCCTCTAATTAGCATACAGGCAATACAGATGGTGCCTAGGTCACAACAGTTCAATGATGGTGTGAAATTATATCCATAGAGCCTTTGTGTTTAAAAACAGTATGCAATAAATTACACAACAGTCCCTCTTTTATACAAGCCTTATGTTAGAGGACATTGCTCGACTGTAGGCTAGTGTGTTGGATCATGTTTAAAGTAAGCTAGTCTGAGCTATGATACTCAGAACCTTGGATATATTAATACACACCTGTATCTTACTATGGGTTAGCTTTTCAGAATGCTAGTCTCATAAATTAAGAAGCATATGTACAGGCCAGGCTGACGTAGCTGGTTATCCCAGGTCACCTGGGTGAAGGATGTGGTCCACCCACAGCAGTCCAGAAATGTGAAAGATGGAAGCAGAAAACTGAGTTCAGGCTGATACAAAGTCAGGAAGAGTTACCACTGGCNACATAGGGAGGGGCCACAAGCCAAGGAATCCACAGTCTCTAGAAACTAAGAAAGGCATGAACATGAATTCTGAAGCCAGGTGGTGAGGATGCCGGGCGGTGGTGACACACCCCTTTAATCCCAGCACTCAGGAGGCAGAGGCAGGTGGATCTCTGTAAGTTTGAGGCCAGCCTGGTCTACAGAGGGAATTCTTCCAGAACAGCCAAGGTTACACAGAGAAACCTTGTCTTGGGACAAAACAATAAAAATAAAAATAAAATAAAAAAAATAAACAACCACATGGATTCTTTCTTGGACCTTACCCCAGAGAACCTGGCTGGGTCTACAATACCTTCATTTTAGCTCAAAGAGAGGGGGAGGGCTGCTAGCAGCAGAGGGGAGTCGGGAGCACCAGGAGCAGAGAGTTCGGGACAACAGTCAGGGCAGGGCAGGATCCTCCATCTTTGGATGTCCCTCTCTCCAACCTTCTTACGTTCACACACCTTCTTCTTGTGGGTACATGTGTATGTGTTTGTTCACATGTGTGTGCAAGTGCACAAGCATGTGTATGAATGTGCATGTGTAGGTCAGAGATCAGCATCAGATGTCTTCCTCAATTGTGTGCAACCTTAACTACGTTTTCATTTCTGTGTATGTATATGGGGTGCATGTGTGTGTGTGTATGTGTGTGTGTGTGTGTGTATGTGTGTGTCCGTCCATGCACCTNTTCAGGCCAGAGGAGAGCATCAGGTGTCCTGCTCTATCACTCTCCACTATATTGCCTTAAGATGGACTCTCTTGCTGAACCTGTAGCTCACAGTTTCAGTGAGGTAGGACGGCCAGAGAGCTCCCGGGATCTACCTGTCTCCACACTGGAGTTACAAGAGCACACACAGCCCAGCTTTTTACATGGTGCTGGGGATCTGAACTCGGCCCCGCCTGCTTACAGAGCGAGCACTTTCCCAGCTGAGCCATCCTCCAGCTGTCATACACCTTCTTCTAATATCTTTTCACAAGCATCTGTCCACTATGACCTCGCTCTTTCTACCCAACAAACTCTGTGTGCACCTGCTGTTCCAACAGAACGCACTGTGCATCCCAGTTTACATAACAAATTATGCTATACAGACACCGACCTTGAACAAATGATTGAAAAGGTGGCATTGAGAGAGAACATTCCAGAGAAAGAAGCCACAAACCCTACTTTACCACACACCAATGCTTTTGAGGCAGAAACAAACTCAAACAACAAGACGTCCCTCATGCTGCTGGGGTCTGGCCTCACTCACCTTCTGCCCCACNACATCAGCCTCCTCAGCCCAAGGATGAGCTCACAGCATCCAGAGATGTGGATCTATAAAACCTCACTCACGTCCTGCTCCGGCCTCAAACCAAACTGCCCACTCCATCCTCCCTGAGCAGAATCTGTGCACTTAAAAGCATCACGTGGGACCAAGTCAAGGTCGTTAACAACCTGTTTGGTGTCACAAAAGGGTTTCTCCACCCCCACGCTCCGGATCTTCCACGGCCTTGAAACTTACATGAAAGCAGAAGGTTTGGGTTTCCACTTCTCTCGGAGCTGGGTTTGGCTGCAGTTGTCCCAGTGTAGAGATCAGGAAACAATGCACACAAGCCATGCATGTTAGCTTCAGGAGTCCTGGGAAGGCCACCTTGCAAGAGAGGCTTGGAAACTTGGCCCAGGGCACAGTGGCTTGTAAACTCAGCCCAGGAATAGCCAGTGAGGGTTGGTTTCCCTATCAGGAGAGGGTGATTAGACTCTTGGCAGAGGCTCAACAGCCTTTGATACTAGAGACACACATGGTTCAGCTGACATCAAAATCCAATCGGTAGATCATCTTATTCAGCCAAGGATCTAAATGCCATAGAGCAGGAATAGTCCATCCCAAAATGCCCTGTTTAAAGATCAGGCCTGCAAACCGGGCATGGTGGCGCACACCTTTAATCCCAGGTGGATCTCTGTGAGTTTGAGGCCAGCTTGATCTACAAATTGAGTTCCAGGAGAACCATGGCTGTTCCACAGAGAACTCTGTCTCAAAAACAAAAACAAAAACAAAAACAAAAACAAAACAAAAACAAAAACAGGCCTGCAGAAACTCGGACAGATAACAGAACAGTTGAACCACTATGTTATGAGATCGTTTGTTACGCAGCGGTTCCTAACAAACACATGAAGAACTTTCTCTTGCCAAATCAGGATGTACAGTTCTATGAGAAACTGTAATTGGTACTGTCTGAGGTAAGTAACTGCCTGTAGGCCAATCACTGAACCCAGAAGTCTATATATAAATGGTCGTTCCAGCCAGCAGGTAAAGTGGGACGCTGTGACAAGCCTGCATACAAATGAAAGAGGGGAAGAGGGGTCCTCTCTTGAAAGCAATGCTAAAGACAAAAGCACTATCTCCCACCCTTGCCTGTCCCTCTCCTCTTGGCCATGATGATGTCTTAGGGTGAGGCCAAAGCTGTAAACTTATTAAAGACTCTCTGCCTCCAGCCATGATGGCCCAGCCAGTCTCGACTGAAGCCGGAAGGCTTTGTCCCCTGAAACCTTACGTTACCTCATTACCTCTCCATGACCACACCATTTGTCTCCTAGCTTTAAGAACCAAGTGTTATTCTCATCACAGATCCTGAACTGAGCCACCAAACCACTTAACCTTGGGCCCAGGGGGTTGTGTCTGAACATAGTTTGTGCTTCCCTGCTTCATTTAGAAAAAGTGGTTCTCAGCTAGGCGGTGGTGGCACACACCTTTAATCCCAGCACTCAGGAGGCAGAGGCAGATGAATCTCTGTGAGTTTGAGACCAGCCTGGTCTACAGTGTGAGTTCCAGGACAGCCAGAGCTACACAGAGAAACCTTGTCTCAGAGAGAGAAAGAGAGAGAGAGAGAGAGAGAGAGAGAGAGAGAGAGAGAGAGAGAGAGAGAGAGAGAGAGAGGAGAGAGGGAGGAAAGAGAGAAAAGAGAAATCTTCCCATTGTGATCACTAGAGATTGGAGTGATGACTTGGAAAATATATCTCCTTCCCCTTGGACCATCATGCAGGATGAACTGTTAGGCTATGGGACAGCTCTAGAAATCCAGCCTTCTTTCTTACATTTGGCTAAAACTGCTCTCCNAAGAAAGAAAGAAAGAAAGAAAGAAAGAAAGAAAGAAAGAAAGAAAGAAAAAGAAAAGTGGTTCTCAATCTTGAATGCATGTTACAATTATGTGGGGAGTGTCAAATAACGATACAGATGGCCAGACCCCATCCCAAGCCAATTCTATTAGCTGCTCAAGGATTAAGGCTTGACCATGTATATCTTTCATTCTTTCCCAGAATATTCCAGAATAAGAGAGAAAGCTAAGCCCCTCCTCTGGTCGCAGTGAAGTTTGCTTCCAAATCAGTCATATTCAGCAAAAGTCACTGAGGTCACTCTCACGGCCACCACCATCCTTCCCTACCCTCTGTTATTCACCAGTAGCTTCTGTCCATTTTACCATCTAACCATCTCCAGCTATGGCATCANTCCAGCCTTGATGCCACAGCCGGGCACACACCACCTGCATCTCTGCAGGAACNTCCCAGCCAGCCCTACATCCCTTACTCCTGCTTCGCTTTTCTCTTGCCTCTCTTTTCTGCCTTCCTGCTAAGCATTTCCACTCAGCACCCAGAGCCATCCCTCTAAAACCTCAAGCAGACAACACCTTAGCTTAAAAACCACTCTGGCTGCTGTGACAGCTCAGGTCTGTGATCCCAGCATGTGGGCAGCTGGGAAGAGGGATTATGAGTTCCAGAGCAGCCTGGGCTACATAGTGAGTTCAAGATTAACCTGTGATATCCTGTATGTATATGTGTGTGTACTTATATAGACATTTTATATATATAATATACATATTATATGATGCCCAGTTTAATTTAAATTTAACTCCCCCTCACCAAGGGTCTGCATCCCTCTCCAGGGTCACCAACTCACAATCTCCCAGATGCCCAATGAGCTTAGATCTCTCCCCCTAGAAGTTTCTAGAAGTCAGTGTTCCAGGTCTTCACTGTCCACCCTCAGCTGTACACAGCTATTGGGCACTTGTAAGGCTGTAAGCACTCATGAGGAACAGAACCTTTTGTTTTCTGGTACTGGGAGTTGAACCCAGGGCCTCTTGAGTGTTGAGAGAGTGCTCTACCACTGAGCTACAGCCCCAGCCATCATTTTACTTTCCATATTGAGACAAGATCTTAATAAGTTGCCCAGGCTACCCTTGAACTGGATATGAACTTGAGATCCTCCTGCCTCAGCCCCCCCAAGCAGCTGAGATTATAGACCTGCACCATTAGGCAGAGCTCAGAATTGCTTAAACATTTATTTGTTTGTTCATGTGTGTGTGTNCACATGAGTGTGCAAGTCAGAGGACAGCTTGCAGCTTGCAACTTGCAGGAACCGGTTTTCTCTCTCCGTGTCCCCGGATCTATCTCAGTCATGATTGGTGGCAAGTGCCTTTAGTGGCGCTGAACCGTCTCATCCTCCTGAGCTCAGATTTTTCAGGGTTATGTAATTTTAATTCACTTGAACTTAAACGGCCATCGGAGGCTAGGAACAGTACATGGATTTCAGTAAGGCCAACTTTAGTTCCTCAGCGTTTCAGTGCAGTGCTGCGAACTGGGCNAAGAGCAGTCTGGAATCTCGCTCTGCTCTCTGCCGGCTGTGTGCTGGAGNGGCGCCCTGTAGCGATCTCCTTNGCAAATAATGCGATGCTTGGAGATTCCTGAAGAGGGCGCTGTNNNG
>LZPO01116985.1:473487-496142 GCA_001675575.1 Neotoma lepida | reverse complement strand
CTTTTCCAATGGAAGCTTGGGGAAAAGATCTGGCGGCAGCCTGGGAAAGAAACCCACCGGCCTGGGAAGCCGACCCAGTGCACCGTTCAGAAGCAATGTGTATCAGCCGACTGAAATGGCTGTCGTACTCAATGGTGGGACTGTAAGTATTAAAATATGATGTCTGGGCAGGAGGCCTGAGAGCGTCCAATGTGGGGCAGCTTCAGCTGGGTATACCTGGAGGCTGCTTCTCTGGGCTGCCCACTGCAGCTCCATGCATGCATGCCTTCCATCTTTGTCTGGCCCTTCTACCACCTTCCTTCACATAAGAAAAACCCACCCACACTTAGAAAGCCATCTGTAGATGCCTGCCTACCACTTGGGGCTCTACCTGGTGGATTTTCTTTCTTGAGCACAGGGCCCCAACCCTCTCCCGGAAGGTGACTAAGGAAGGTGAAGCTCCCTATGAGGATGCTCTCATCTTGGCTGACATCCATCCTAGCTTAAGCCCCCTGGTCCCTACGCCATCCAGTAGCCCCCGGGCTGGATACTGAGTCCCACCACCCCAACTCCCTAAGAGACATCCTAGAAAATTGAAATTGTTTCNCTCAAACACCAGAGCAGCTGTACTTATCTGTCGCCAAACAGACCCGCAGCAGAAAGTGTCACCTTTTGCTTTTTGCCTCTGTTGGAATGACTGTTTCATTCCAGCAAACTCCAAAGAGGCACTCATTCCCACATCTCCTTCCAGACAGCTCTGTGCGTCTCTGGAACAGTGCATGGGCCAGCTCACATGGACACATTTGATTTCCATTCTTTATTTTGTGCCAACTCCATAATTCAACCTGAGCTTTTTTTCTTTCTTTCTTTTTTAATTAGCCATCAGAGATGGTCTTTGGTTTTTCTGNCCTGTGAAGGCTCTGCTAGGATCTAGTTCCCTTTGCTCTGAACAGGCTGTAAAACAAAAAGAAATACAGATGTGTGTTCTTGAATCCCCCTACCACCTCCTGGGCTGTTTCTTTGTCCTGGGGCCAAGAAAAGCCTGACTTTACTGTGACCACTAGTCCTCAGAGGGGCCAGCCCATGTGCTATAATCAACACAACCTGTCCATCGTTCTGAAGTCCTCCTGGTTCCTTCAAGGCCAGTGCAGAGAAGGAAACAGAAGACTTACCAGGTGGATACAGTAGGGTCTCGGGGTGACATTCAATGGGTATAGGACCCTTGTCTATCATGCCCAAGGCAAGTCATGCCATCCTCATCACTTCTTAAAGCACTGAGTTTCTGAGTGAGGAGTATGTCCCTGAGGGTGGGTGACATGGACCTCTGGAATATTTCTGGGGATGACTCAGTCCCCCAGTCCCCCACAGGTAAAAGCAAGGGAGGTTGATGCATCAGTTTCTAACATTGACTTTGCAGAGTTCTCAGTACTGTCCTTATGTTATTCCAGATCCCAACTGCTCCGCCATCTCACACAGGAAGACACCATTGGTGAAAGACCTTAAGCTCCAGAGAATAAGAATCTCTCTTGCGGATTTTATTCCCTGGCTGTGTCTTTCTTGAGGGCGAAATCAATAACCATGGCTGAGACAGGCCACCTGGAAGCCAGGAAATCTGGGGATTTCGAGTAAATGTGACATACAGATGAACTGGAAAGCTAACAGTGACTGCCCTCCCCTATCCTGCCACACACACACACACACACAAACACGGAATCGTCCTGCAAACTAAATCAGAGCTAACTGCCAATAGTATTAGGCTCCTTCAGAGAAGCGTGGCTGGGAAACCATTTCATCCAGCGGGGGCAGGACAGGAAAGAATTCACAGCTGGTGTGCCAGGCTGATGTTGGCTTCTATGAGGGGTTTGAGCCAGCCTGTCACCCCCTCCCCGAGTGCTGGTCCCTAGGGAGGTCTTTTGGAGATAACTGTGCCCTTGAGGTTAACTCATGGACCCTTCTCCCTGGCTTGCTTGCTTGGTAGCCTATGCAGTTCAGGGCACTTTCGGAGGTTGTGGCTGTGATTCCAAAGTAAGGCCCAGCTGGACGATCAGGGAGCTGTGTAGCTGGTGGGAATGGAGGATGCACAGAACGTGCCAAAGAGAAGGTACTCCAGACCTTGAAGCGACCATCACATTCAGACAGTGGTGACCAAGCACCCNACCCACCCACCTCCCTTACAGGGTGATAGAAGTGTCCCTTCTTCCTCTCGATGCACCTGCCAGTGCTCCTCCACGCCCTTTCCCCAATTTCATTCCCATGTTCATGTGAGAAGCTCAGCTGGGGCCAGCAGCTTGAAGCTTCAGGGGAGTCNGGCTGAAAGGCAGGCACCACAGCAGCCTTTTCACAGTGTCCTATGGCTGGGCTCCCAAGGGATGACCTATGGAGAGATGATATCCTCACGTCCAGCAGCCAGTGACTTCAGGGGTATTTTCCCTTGATGTGGCTAGAGGTCCAGGAGAGAATGAGTTCCATGAAGGTTTCTTGNTGCTTTCGGAGGGTTTAGAGGACATTTTAATCTTGGTTTTTCCGATGGTTCTAAGGAAGTGACCCTCTTCACAGCCGTCATTTGTCATGGCTTCCATCTGTCCTGAGCAAGTCATTCCTTTGTCGCTCGGCATCTCCAGCATCCCTGCCATTAAAAGCCCTGTGTTCTCTGCACTGTTTGGCCAGGATAATCTCTAGCAACCTTTCCATGCTGGGAGTTTGAACCTGACCATATGGACTGTACAAACAAGGGTAGGGCCTCTGCATACACTCTAATGGCTACATTGCTTTTTCTACAAAACTACCCATAAGCCTTTAACCTTTAATGAAAGCAAAATTTAAAAGGTTAGTATTTGGGGGTGGGGGTAGGGACTGACCTCTTCTTAAGCCAGTACATCTGAGCTGAGTGTTTTAATAAATCTGATTTTTCTCAAGACCCCAGTCTCTGCTGTATCCCCCTCCCTGCCCTACCCTGTCTTTGCAGAGCCTTAGGGAGATGAGGCCAATCTGGCTAGTGCTTGGCTNTCCTGCAAGTTTTCCTTACAGCTAGTGCATCACCACGCATGGGAACCAGAAAGCATGATACCCAAAGGCCTCCCCTTCCCAACCTTCTGGGATACCCCACCCCCATTCAGGGCATGTGCTTGCTTCCAGGGGACTTGAATCAGTCCTTTATGCTTAAGGACCATCATGTGGTGGGCTGAGAACTTAGAAGCTTGAGGAGGGGTTGGAGGGAAAGCCAGTGCTGCGTGGGGCTGGGAGCTCTTGCATGCACTATCTAGCCTTCTGCAAAGAAATCTCCGAGCACCTCGGGCCCGGCCGGTGACAAACATCAGTGCTCCGCATTCTTGTGCCAGGAAGTGGCTGCCCACCCCCGCTCTCTGGAGTCCTTTGGAGCTTTCTGATGTCACCAGTGACTTGGTCTGCAAAACCCCCCTTGCAGAAGGGAGAAGCTGACATGATTGATGGTTTTCTCTCTAAGCTCTTTGTTGTCCGCGTATAAGGTGAGCACCGTGCCAATGGCTGTGCAGAAAGCAGCATTTCTGCACTATAAACACAGGACCATCCTGAGCCACCAGAAACTTCAGTTATCGAGGTCTTTCAGTTTTGCTTTTTTTTAATCTTTCCCAACCCGATAGGTGATTGCGCTTCTGGACTTTGTTTTATCTTGGCTAATTTAAGGTTCAGGGTGGGCTGAATGTTCTTAGACAGGGGTGGAGGTGGGGGCAAAGGAGGAAGGGAGATGTCTCCTATTTTTTTAATGAGTTCAAGTCCACCTGAAGAGGACCACGAGGCAACTCCACCCAGAGACTGTGCAGCCAGCTTCCGACAGAACAAGGCTGAAGTACAGAATCCCATGGCACCTGTATAAGAGTTGACAGGGGGAAATGGTCTAGAAAGTCATCTGTGAATAACCCCAAGCTGTAAGCACAACCTAGCATGCCGGGGTAGTAACACCCTGTTGGGACTATAACAGCTCCTCTGTCTCCTCCTAAGGGAAAACTCCACAGTGTTCTGGAGGCTGTTGCTGAGGTGGCGGGACAATGGCAGAGGGGATAGGCTTCGATGTGTCAGCTGTTTCCAAGGTTAAGATCTGGTTGGTGTCCACCCCACCCACACACAGATGAGGTCAAGGCCAGCAAACACGGTGACAGGGGTTGTCTTTTGAGTTTGCCAAATTGAGACGTAGAAGAGAGTGCTGGCATTTACACAAGCAAGGATGTGGCGACCACATGAGCCGGTGAGAGCCCCTGGCAGGTGCTTTTTATTCATAAAGAGCTATGGCTCATTTTTTGATAGATAATATATATTTATTAAATGTATTAATGTGTATTTTATAATGTGCCCTCACTTCCCCCACCCTGGCTGACTTGCATACTTATAAACAAAACTGTTTGGGAAATGTCAAGACAATCAGTATGTACATATAAATATCACAGATTGAAAAGGTTGTTAAGCATGAGCAGATAGGTTTTATTTTCAAAATGCTGTTCTTAACAAGAAAATAAAGGCTTTACTATTTACCTAAGATGCGTGGTAGCTTGTCAAACAGTCCAATTCTACCAAGGAGGCTTTCCTGTGTCTGGGGCCTTTCAAATGAAAGAATCCTGTTGAGCAGCGGCAACAGAACAGATGAGGACCGTTAAATGAACAGGATGCTGCTGTAACACTTCTGGGGCTTAGACTATGGAAATCCTTTGCAATGACTGTCTCTCCTTGAGCTGGAAACACAACTCAGTCCTCAAGCCTTACCTCATGTATTAATTCAACAACAAAACCAAGACAGAACTAATGCAGAGATTTGAGATAAATTAAAATATGGACCTTGGCGAAAATGGGAAAGCTGCTGACACGGACACCATCATTAGGCATTTCAACTGTGGTGGCTCAGAAGGGTATCCCTGACACAGTGGAGAAGTGGATGGAAAATTTGGGTAAGGCAGAAAGCTAAGGGATACTTTCCTAAACTGCACTTAAGCTTGTCTGCAACAAACCTGGCCTGTGTGCAAAGGGTTCTGTATCCACCATACTAAGGCTTCTTAAAGAAATAGGGACTGTGAAGTTTGGGCATGGAGTGACTGACGTCAGTTAAGGAGGAGGCACTGAGGCAGCAGACACTTCCTCGTTGTCCATTTTACATTTCACTGCAAAGAGATGAGAGAGAGTCAGGGTCAGTTTACACATCCAGACAGACCTGCCACTTGGAAACTGGAAATACTGATGATGTCGACGGGGTCATTTACAACAAACCCCATTGAGCCCCTGCCATGGTTCTGGCCCCTCAGACACTAGGAAGACAGGTTGTGTTCCAGGATTTCACCTGAAGGCTTGAAGCCATCACCACCCTCCCCTTAGTTCATGGCAGTTTGGAGTTGAGAGAAAAGGATGATGGGGTGCATTGTGGGTTAGAGTGCTGAAGGAAGTTTTACTAAAGATGATAAAAGATTCAGCCCAATCCATTACCTGGCACCATTTCATTAAAGGGGAGTTAGCTGGACCCAGAGCATCGTATTCTGTGTAAGAGAACTTAATCCCAAGAGGTAAAATGCTGTCCCCAAATATGGAAACCCAGACCCTGGATGGGGGAAGTTCTTTCAAGAAGAACTCTGGCCTGGCGGTGGTGGCACATGCCTTTAATCCCAGCACTCAGGAGGCAGAGGCAGGCAGATCTCTGTGAGTTCGAGGGAAAGGCACAAAGCTACACAGAGAAACCCTGTCTCGAAAANCAAATAAAACAAAAAACAAAAAGAACTCTTTTTAAAATGTATTATTATTACTTATTATTAATATTGTTTTGTGGTGCTGGGAATGGAACCCAGGCAGGGCTTGCTTCATGCATGTTTAAATAAGCACTCCATCACTGAACTATATCCCCACTGCAAAGATCTTCAATTTGTGTGTGCCTAAGGATGCACATGTGTGCACATGTCTTAGAGGCCAGAGGATAACCTCAGGTGTCATTCTCAGATACCACCACCTTGCTTTTTAAGACGGGGGTCTCTCATTGGCCTGGAACTCGTGGGGAAGGCAAAGCTGGCTGGCCCGGAAAGCCCCACAGATCTCTGGGACTACAAGAACAATCTCACTACGGCCTGCAGTTTATTACATGGGTTCTGAGGATCGAACCTGAGTCCTCTTGCCAGCACTGTAAGTACTTTACAACTGTCCCCTTCTGACCTTCAGTTGTTAAATGGCTTTGCCTCCTGTAACTCCTGTGTTAATAATGCCTGAAAGATTATTCTTGAGTGTTCATATGCCCTAGCTTGTGAAGTGCACCATGGTTCTAACAGGAACTGGGGTTTGGACCACTACTGTGTAGCACAGAGGTCTCAGCCATGACCCACCGTGCACCCAGAAACTTAGGGCACACACCCACCAGACATGAGCATAAGGTGAGGGCTGCAGTGGTCACCACAATGGGTCATTTCTTGATGGCAGTGATGTGAGTGCTTTCCGAGAGCTCAGAGTCATTCTGAGATGAGCCCAGCTCTTGAGCTCCTTCATGGGGACCTGCTGGAACAAGTTCCAGGGCAGATTCCATTAGAACATCATTGCCTTCTGGCCCACCTTGGCTAGGCAGAAATCTCCCCAGGTGCCAGACTAAAAGGTAATCAAGGGTCCCCAGAATCCTTTTCTCTATTTCAGTCCTGTGATGATGACCTGGATTTTTGAACTATTAATAATAATTATACAAGTGGACATGCCTAAATCTCAAAATCTGAAATCTAGAACAAGCCCAAATCCAACACTTTCTGAACACTGACCTGATGCCACAGATGGAAAATTCCACATGTCTTAACTCTGTGGAGTGCACAGAATTATTTTTAAAAAATCCATTAAATCATGTTCATACTATATATATGAGTGAATATGAAACCTAAATGAATCTAGTCTTTAGACTTGAGTCCTAGCCCAAGATTTCAAATGCAAGCATTCTAAAATCTGAATCAGTGTCTCTGTCTCTCCCCTGATCTCTCTCTCCTCTCTTTCTTTGAGACAGGGTCTTATAATGTAACCTTGGCTGGCCTGAAACTTGCCATGTAGTTAATCCAAGTTAGCTTTCAAAAAAAGAGAGAGAGAGAGAGAGAGAGAGAGAGAGACCTGAGCCGGACAGTGATGGCACATGCCTTTAATCCCAGCACTCAGGAGGCAGAGGCAGGCAGATCTCTGTGAGTTCAAGGACAGGTTCCAAAGCTTCACAAAGAAACTTTGTCTTGAAAAACAAAAACGAGATCTGCCTGCCTCTGTCTCTCAAGGGCTGGGATTAAAGGTATGTGCCACCACAAGAGATTCTCAACCTGTATTAATACTAGCCAGAATATTTTTAAATATTGGGAGCCTGTAAGCAAAAAAAAAAAAAAAAATTAAATACACAGATGGGGCCAGTTTGGTGGGTAAACAAGGCATTTGCCTCCAAACCTGCACCCAGGACCCAGAGGGTAGAAGGACAGAACCAACTCCTGAAAGTTGTTCTCTCAACTTCACAAATTATACACACACACACAGTTAATTAAATAAAGTTATTACATGCACAGATGCACCTCTTTTGTTATACAGGAAGTTGCATGAAGATGCTACATGCATCTAGGATTCTAGAGCCTATTACCAATAACATTGGTCCTTTGAAGCCAGGGATGCTCTATATTCCCACATCCTCTAGCCCATGAAATCCTGGGCTGTANAAATTGTGACTGATTGGGTTCTGAGAAAGGTCTTCATCTGGAGCATCTGCCAGGTTTAGGGTCCATTTCAAGCCACCAACTTGGTGACAATACAGGTGGGAAGAGAAGCAATAATCCCACACAGCAAGACTGCACTGGATCCCCTTTGGTTCTCATATGGTGAACTTGAGCAGCCTCAAGTGGATCTTCAGACCTGTGAGATCGTTCTCAAGCNTGATCAAGGGATCTCCAGTGAAGAGGGCTGTTAGAATTACAAAGTCAAGGCCTATGATGGTTTTAATTGTCAGCTTGACATAATCTACACACTGGGAAAGGAGTTTCAGTGAGGGACTGTCTAGATTCAGGTGGACTTTGGACAGCCCTCTGAGGGCTAATTGGGTTCAATGAAGTTAGAAGATGTACTCTGAATGTGGACAATGCTATTTTGTGGCCTGGGCCCTGGACTGAAAAGAGTGTGAGCTGGCTCAGGCATGCATGCATGCATTGCTCTCTGCTCTTGAAATGTGACCGGCTCTTTCAGGCTCCTGCCAGTGTGACTTCCCTGCAACACTGGACTGTGACCTGGAACTGTAAGCTAAAATAAACCCTTCCACCCCAAACTGCTTTTGTCAGGTACATTATCATAGTAACAGGAAACTAAGGTAAGGCCCCAATCCAGATACATAGAGAGAGGAGCCCAGGGACGTGCATTTTAACAAGCCCCCCAAGTGACTGAAGGACACTAGTTACAGGTGTCAGACCCACAACCAACAGGTTCTACACCCTGACTCCATATAAGAACCACATGGTCATTTTCCAAAGATGATTAGTGTCTGGGCCTCACCCTGGGCCAGACTGTCATTGTGCTGTCATTGGCCTGGGACCCAGGTATTAGTATTCATAGTTGTTCCTGTATGCCACTAATATCCAATTAGAGTTGAAAACATTATGATTGTAATCTCTTTCAAGAAACATGACTATAAGACCCTCACAGTCTAGAATTCCTCTCAGCTTGATGCATCAAGCGGCTCCTGTGAGTCTCCAAATTAAACTGATCTACAACTGTCAGGTAAGCACAGGAGGCTGTTAGTAGGTGAAGGGAAGACTTGGCTTCTGGGAAGGATTCCCAGCCCCTGAGCTTCCTTAAATATCCCTCTGTTGTACCTGAAGAATTCACCTGTGTACCTGTGTCCCTGGTTCTAACCAGCCCCACCCATCCCACCCTACCTTTTTACCCCTATGCTTTGGCCTTGCTCTGGAAAAGGCCCTCACTTTTTTCCAGGCATCACACAGACACCTTGAGGCCTGAGGGGACAGGACTGAGCTAAGGATGTTTCTTCAAAACAGACAGCCGAGTGACGTGTCTAGAGTTGAAGGGTTGAAAGTAAGGGTAGATTGTGGCCTCCCAGTGGAATCATCTGGTGAGCTTGGACCATCCCCATTCCTGGCCCTGCCTACAGAGATATCTTCTAGATGGGCAAACATACTGGGAAAAATGTGTTAGCAAAGGAAATTGAAGCTTGTGATAAATACAGGTGACACTATATCTGTGTTCTGTGCTGAAGGCCCTGACCAGACTTAAATTGCTCATGACATGGGGCTTGGGAGATGGCTCAGTAGTTAAAANACTTGTTGAACAAGCGTGCTGACCAGAGGACCGGAATTGGATCCCCTCCACCCACATGAAAGCCAGCTGGGCTTGNTAGCAGACATCAGCAATGCAGGTTGACTAGGCTGGACCTCCAGGTCAGTGAAAGACCCTGCCTCAATTAAAGTACAGAGTGATCAGGCCCCCACATGTGCACGCACACACCCACATGCACACATACACACAGTCATGCATACACACACATACAAAAGCAAAAATAACTAAGTAAATGCCATCTTACAGCAGCAGAAGACAGGAAATGACTGTCAGCACACAGGAGGACACTGCTCTCTCTGAGCTGTGAGTGATTCTATAGCAGTGAGCATGAATGAACCGTGGCTCTGTGCTCCAGCTCACATTATTAGTCTAATGATACTGCACGGTAGTTGCATGGTAGGCTCAGAACAATCCGGAGTGTAGCCCCAGTNTTACAGCAAACCTTGGTGTTGAGGGAAGCACACTCAAGTGAGGAACTCGGAGGAAACACAGCAAGAGTACCACCACAGGAGTCAGGCATGTGGCTGCACTGTCCAAGGAAGAAGAAACTCAAGGGTGTTGACTTTGAGCCAGACATGGTGATGTACACCTATAATCCCATCATTCAGGAGGTGGAAGCAGAAAGATCACAAGTTCAAGGCTAGCTTGGGCTAGCAAAACCTTGTCTCAAAAAAAAAAGGAAGGAAGAGTGTGTTGACAGTACCCAACTCTGGGCGGTGGCTACAGGATGTTCACTCTATAGTTCATGTGTTATATCACCACCAATCTCTAGAAGTAAATAAAATCAATGACAGTCCATATTCTACTTGAAATCACAAAGCCACAATAAAGGACTAGAAAAGTACATTATTGGTTGCTTGAGCTCATTCTCACCTGTCATACATCAATGAGGAGATAACACGTAAAATCTTACCACCACATAAGCCTATTGGGGATGCTCAGTCCCCACTTGACAAGCCCCTAGTGCTACTGGGGTACAGGTGTGGCCCAGGTTAAGGATGTCCACTGAAGCCCATGTTTTACCTTATGTATCTTTTGAGCAAGGACTACTGTGCCAAAAGTTAAACAGAATTCTTGGATGCAGTGGCACACACATACATCTCAGCTACTGGGGAAGGTAAGGTGGGGAGGANTGCTTAAGGCCCAACACAGTGAAACTCTGCCTCAACCAGTCAATGATCTGTATCCGAAGGGGTCTGAGTCCCTCAGGTCTTGGCAGAATATAGCACTGTAAAGGTGCATGCTCTGTAAAAGGAGGCTAGGGGAGGAGGGGATGGAAGTGAGGGAAGGGAGAATTTAGCAGAGCTTCTGGAAGGACCCACTTTCCACTTTAGAGATGTCAATAGGCAGACGCCTCGGTGCCCCTGTGTTGTCCTTGTTCCCCTTGGGAAGCTGGTGTCCAGCCAATTCCGGAAGGGCCAGGAGGAATGGAAAAATCCCAAAGAGATGTGCCAGCCCTTCTTCAGCTCCTGTTAGTGGCAATGTGACAAGAGAGCCTTGCATACCAATGAGGTTCCATCCATTTCTTGAGTGCCCCCGTCCTTTCTAGTTTCAGTGCTGCAGCTGAGAACCCAGGCCATAGCCCAGAGAAACCTCACAGCCAGCAGCATGGGACGGAGAGGGATGAGGTCTCAGGTTCAAAGGAGGGGATGTGGGTCACGCCAATTCACAGTGTTCACTAAAGGATCACCAGGANAAAAATAAGATTCCAGACTTTCAAATGGTTCTCCAGAGGCTGAACCTGGGAATCAGCCCCCACCCACTGCATTTCTTTGTGAGCCTCCTTGGAACTGGCAAGTTTGGTGAAGGAACATCATCAGTCACAGACTATTGAGTCAACTATGGAGTTAGGTGTGAAAACAGTGCCTTTGCAGTGAGTCTAATTGGAGTTAAACACTTGGTGTTAGCGATTCAGCCTTAGGGCAAAGCCCTCAAGGAGCTTGTGATCTATGGGGCTGGGCAGAAAAATACTCAGGAAACTCAAGTCCCCAGTGTTCACACAGCAGGAAGAAGCTGTTTCTGTGAGCCAACAGTCCCCAAGAATGCTAGGACCTGAGGTCATAGAAGGGACAGGGCCACTCTCTCCACTCAGCAATTTTTATCAAAAAGTTAACAATGTTTATTTGATTATTTTTTAAATAATTAAAAACAAAACAAAAAACAAGGTCTTTTACAGCCCAGGCTGGCCTGGAATTTGGTTAGTAGTTGAGGATAGCCTTGAACTCCTGCTCCTTAAGCCTCTGAGGACTGAACCTAGGGCTTCATGTTGGCTGGGCAAGTGTTCTACCAACCGAGCCACTTCCTATTCCCAGTGTTCATGTTTTATTTAACTTTCTTTTTATTTATTCTTTGTTTCTTTCACATCATGCATCTCCATGCCATTCATTTCCCCATCCCTTTGTATCCGTCCTCTGCCCTTGCAATCTCCCCCACCAAAATAAAATACAATAAAATTTAGGAGGAAAAATATCCATCTCATCAAGGCAGCTGCATTGTGACACAGTGAGTCATGCAGTAAACCCTTTAGACCAAATATCTTTACTTGCAAGTGTTCATTGCAAAGAGTCATTGGTTTGGTTCAAGGTCTCTGGTTTCCGCTATGTTATCAACGCTGGGCCCTCACTGGGACTCTTCTTGGATATTCTGTTGTTGCCCTGTGTCATGGAGATCCTGCAGGTTTGGGTCTGCAGGACCAGCCAGCCCCTTTATGTGTTCCATCGGATCACAGATGGGGTAGATGTTGGGGTGGGCTAACTCATAACCCTGGTTCTGGCCTGGGTAGTTGCAGAGTTGGTCAGCCCACCAGCTCTCTCCAGTCCTCACCACCACAGTAGTGAGCTCTCCAGCATTGCCCTGGCTTGTTCACCCCTTAAAGTGATGAGCAAGGGGCGGGGCCAGTTCTGCTTTCACATCCTCAGGGTCAGCTCTCCCACACCTACGCCATCAGGGCCAGCTCTACTGTGCTGCCCAGGTGAAGTGCAGGGGCTACTCCCCTGAATGCTGTAGCTGCTGAGGGGCAGGGCCAGCTTTCCCACTCTTAGGCCTCAGGGCCAGCTCCCCTACCCACCTCGGGTATAGAGGCAGAGAGGGGAATCTCTCCCCGGCCCATGCTGCCATATGGCAGATGAGGAACAAGGCCAGATCTCTCACACTCACATTCTCTGGGCCAGCTCACTCGTGCTGCTGTCAACAGGGTCAGCTCTGCTGTGCTGCCCAGATGAGGTGCAGGGCCTGCTTTCCGGAGAGTTGCAGCTAGCCCAATGTTCATTTTTATTTTACTTAATCAAAGCCCATTTTCCAGGAAAATAATAAACATTTCTATGGTTCTTATTGAAGTCTTGACATGTATTAAGTCAAAGTGAGGTTAAGGGCTGTTTTCTCTGATTTTACAGACAGAGAAACTGAGAACAGAGACAGATTAGGTAATTTATATGAGGTCAAACTATGGGTGGTCTGGCCTCTATATTTGTTGGGCTCTAACCCCAACAGGATCAAAATCTCATACATGTCCCACTAGGGCAACAAAGATTCCTATAATAAAAGGTGCAACTTCCATATGCTAGAGCAAAGGCATTGGGGCCTATGTCATGTCATAATTTGCAGACAGCCCAAGAACAGTCTGAACACCCAGCAACTGGGAAATGATTCCTGCAATGGTCAATGTCTTCTTGTATTGTCAACTTGAAACCTAGAATCACCTAGGACAGGAGCCCTCTCGGCAATACTTGTGGGAGAGTATCTTATTTATGTTAAGTGAAGTGTGAAGACCTTCCCACTGTGGATAACACCACTCCTGGGCAAAGGACCCTGGGCTACCTATGAAAAGGAGAAAGCCAGCTGCACAGCAGCATGCATCCATTGCGCTCTGCCCCCAACTATAGGCGCAAAGTGACCACCTGCTTCAGGCTCCTTCTACCTTGACTTCGGTACCATGGTGCACTGTACACTTGAATTGTGAGCCAGGGTAAACCCTTTTTCCCTTAAGGTGCTCTGGTCAGGACATTTCATCACAGCAACAGAAAAGAAAAAGATAGCTGGGCATCTGGTCATTGATAAATGTGGTGAAGTCATTACAAATGTAATGATGTCACAAGGTTTAAGAAACGAGAAGGGTGTCACAGAGGAAACACGGTGGGCACACTTCCTGTCAGCTTTGATGGTGAGGTCAATTTGAGATTGCTAGATGCCAAGTTAACATCCTGGAGGGGACAAGGATGACACAAAGACGCCATTCTGCTAGTCTCAGAAGCCATCCGTGATGATTCCTCTAAAGGGAAGGTGGAAGGGAGTAGACACTAGAGTCCCCACCACCACTTTTCTATATATAAAAAGTCATTTTCCTTCTATAACAAGTGCTTCCTACTTTGCATTCATTCCTGGTGAATCCTGTAGTCTGCCCTTACGTGTGCCTGCGTTGTGCAAAGTCACAGTCATTACTCACAAAATTACAGCCATGGCCTCTGCTCAGTCATCACTCAGGCTCTCAGCTGTGTTTTAAAAAAGAAAAAGAGGACTTAACAAAGATGAAATGAAAGGAAGACAAGTGAATTTTCTATTCTCCTCCATGGTCTNCAACACGCAGTGTGTGGGCTGCTATTCAGTTGTGTGAGTATTATTTTCCTTTTATTTCTTTTCTCATGTGTGGTGTATGTACACGCTCGTGTGGGTATGTGTATATGTAATATGTGATTGTGCAGGTGTGAGCTCATGTACGTGGAGGCCAGGGGTCGATATTCTGTGTCTTCCTCAATTGCTCACTACCTCATTTTTTGAGACAGGATCTCTCGCTTATCTAGAACTCACTGATTCAGCTAGATTGGCTGGCCAGCAAGCCCCTGGGATCTTCTTGTCTCCACCTCTCCAGTGCTGGGTATAGAGGCTCACACTGCCCTGCCTGGATTTTATGTGAGTCCCTGAGATCCAAATTCATGTTTNTACATTAAGCACTTCCCTGACTGAGCCATCTCCCTAGGTGTGAGTATTCTTTCTAAAGGAATCCTATGAAAATGTATCAGACAAGCTGGTATTAAAAGTGCATGTCTATAATCCTAGTACTTGGAAGGCTGGAGAAGGGTGAATCACAAGTTCAAGGCCACCCTAGGTTATACAGGGAGAAAGAGAAAGAATATGAACATGTCAGACAAAAGGATACACAGGAGACTCAACATGTACACAGTAAGCTGAGGTGCCAGAAGCAGGCAGTTGTTCTGGAATGTTCTACCCAAGCTCATGTTCTGTCACAGGTCATCTCTGAATCCCTTCCAGGCACAAGTGCTCATCTTGTAAGGACAGTCCTGTTAAGTTGACACCCCATGGCTCAGCAATTCCATAGGTGCCAATGAAAATCTACAGCCAGAAGACATCCAACAGCAGGCAAAGTACCAGCATTTCTTACAAGGGCCCCAATGGAATACAACCCAAGTGCCCATCAACAAATTGACAGATATACAAATTGTGAGATACTCAGGACAACACGTCACAGCAATAACAAGTCATCTAATGCTCTCTGAATGATAAAGCTGAGCCTCCCAGACAGAAGGTTCAGCAGAAGAAATCATGGAAAAAGGGTTTGTTGTTGCGTTTTTGAGTAACAGAAAATTTGAGGCTCAGCAAATTTTTCTGTGGTTATTGAAGTCAGAGGAGAGGTTGTGTAGTGGGGAGAGGGGCCTGAGGGAGCCTGTTGGGGTGCTCAACATGCTTTCCATCTTAATCCAGGTGGTAGTTATGTGGTGTAGACATATGCAGGAGCTCAGTGCATGGAATGTGATGACTGATACATCCTACTGTAAATTACATCACCCACAAAAAATAGAAGCCATAGGTTTTAAAATCCAAATTCCAGTGCCAGAGGTTGGATACCTCCCTAGGAGTTATTGGCCAGGGATCTCCCAGAGGCTCCCAAAACAACTCGGGCTATTGCCAGTGCTCTTGATTGCCAGCAGAACTAAATGGTAAGACCTTGTTGGTGAAGACAACACACACTTTGGCTATAAGACACCATGACATTAAGCTGGAACTGAGCTGGCAGTGTTGTGCCTGCTGACCAGCATTCCCAGTGCCATGAAAGTCATTGAGGAGAAAAGTTATCAGTGATCTAACTCAGCTTAGGAACTCGTGTTCAATAATGCCAACCTGCCAGCCAAGATATGCCCACAGGCACAATAGTGACATCACAGATCCAGGACAACCACTCACTCCCTGACTGGAACTGAAGCCTGCTCCCCACAAAGCAACATATGCCTAGTNTTAGAAGCCTGGGCAAAAGCCTATGGCTAGGGAGGACAAGGTCCTATAGGGGAATCTACTACTGAGGCTTTGCTAACGTGTGTATAGCTAAAGGGCTTCCTATATGTTTATGCTTGTACCAAAGAGGCTGCTGCAACTTGAAGTCAGAGAAGCCTCTTTCAAGAGTGGGCAATGGTCAGAGCAAAGTCTAGTAACTCATCAAACTGCTGAGAATCAATAAATGTGGAGCACCCAGCCCTAAATGGAACATGTATTATCACCCATCACCTGTTCTGAGGCCAGGAAACATCTTGGAAGAGGGGATGGGAAGCCAGAGGATGGGGAGGAGCACTACAGAACGTTGTCTTCTGGACATGGCCAGACATCTGCAACCATCACAACCACATGCATAAGGCTTCACACACACAAAGTGAAATGCACACCTTTAACCCCAGCACTCAGGAGACAGAGATAGACAGATCTCTGTGAGTTGGAGGCCAGCCTGGTCTACAGAGTAAGTTCCAGGACAGCCAGGGCTACACAGAGAAACCTTGTCCAAAAAACAAAAACAACAACAACAACAACAACAACAACAACAACAAAAAGTGAGGCATCAAAGTAGGACCAGCTAGAATGGACAAGGGGTTACAGGTGTGGGAGGAGGACAGTGAGGAAAGAATGGGGTAGGGGACATGAACACAAAGTCCTTTATGCAAGAAGAAATGGTCAAAAATAATTTTTTAAAAATGGGAAGAGTTAGATGAAAAAGCTGTCATCTTTAAATAAATATGTATAATATATAATAAAAATAAAATTGGAAAACTGGTGGGAAAAAGATTGCCTGCAATAATCTGAAGATCTTGTAATATCCAAGGTCAAGAGTCACACAGTGCTTATGACTGTAGTCTCAGTTCTCAGGGGGCTGAGGCATGAGGACCACAAGCTCCACTACAAGCCTGAGCTACACAGGAGTCCTGATCTTCAAAAAAAAAAAAGTTATAGACCTCAGCAGGTCCAGAGGACCCTACATANGCCATGAGTGATGACTCCAAGTTCAGCAGGAAATGTACATCATGAGGTGCTGGACACTGCCTAGAGCTCTCTGCCTGTCTGTCCATTCACGCTGTCCTCACAAGCACTCTGAGAGACAGCTGTGCTGACTGGAAGATGGAGGCAAGGGGAGGATCNATGGCTTTGCCCAAAGTCACAGAGCTGTGTGAATGGACAGGCAAGATTCTCACCTGCATCTGTGTGGGTCTAAGCAATCCCAAGGGCTTCCTNGCACGATGACACAAGCGAACATTGAGAGGCTGTGACAGGAAGACCATGGGTTAAAGGGGAGCTTAGGCCATGTAGTAAGACCCATGTAGTCAAACAAGACAAGAAAAAAAAATAATACAGTCTAAGCCTTCATATTCCTCAGAATTGGAATCAGGGCCAGATCAGGAACATAGAGGAGAGCATAAAATTATTACTCAGATTTAAGTTTTGTTTTACTAGGCTAATTTTTCTTCTCTTATTAGCATGTACTACTGTACAAATAGCGGGTTGACTCTTGACATTTTCATGCTTGTATATGGTGTGCTTTGCTCATTCACCCTCTGCCTTCTCCCCTGACACCCTCCTTTTCCCAATAGCTTATTTTCTAAGAGAAACTATTTTTCCATTATAAAAGCAACACATAGTTTCAGAAACTTTAAGAATACCGGGAAAAAATTAGAAAGAAAAAAGAAAGCCCCATGCTCTCTTGTCCCCATAGCAGAAGAGGAAATCAGGGAGCTGTCCTTTCTGCAGNGAAATAACTACTGGCTTTTTGCATAAATGTCAGTGGCCTGGTAGATTTACCTCCTTCTCCTGACAGTGCCAGATGTTGGGTTGTGTTATTTTTAGGAGAGTTGAGCAACCTAGAAGCCATAAGGCAATGGGGGGCGCTGACAAGTTCCAGGGTGGATTAATTGCAGCTTTCTGTTGCTGACTTCTAAACAATACCCCCAAAGCTAACTCAAAGCTCCGTCTCCTTGGAGGCAGTGTTCCACACGGGCACATTTGGACTTGGGGTGGCAAGGCTGGCTACACTGAGACAGAACCCTGGGGAGGATCTTGATTCCTGGAACTTTAGGCAGTGCTGGGATTGAACCCAGAACCTTATTGCATGCTAGGCAAGCCATCTTCCAATTGAGCTACATTCTCAGCCCCAAAGGCTTGCTTTCATAGGAGAGGAAAAGTCAGGTCCTTACAAGGAAAGGAAACACATCAAGCCACTGTGGAGTACCCCAAAGAGGACTTAGTTGCTAAGCACACCAGAGAAAGGGAGGTCTAGCTTGGCATCCCACTGTCTATCACCAGGGAACCCAAACAAGTCTCTCAAACCATAGAAGCCCTGTTCCCCCCATCCATAATGGGAATCTGCTATAGTTAGGTAAGTATTATCCCAAAGTCCTAGTGACAAAGACCTGGGCCCCAGCCCATGGTTCTATTGGGAGGTAGTTCAACCTCCAGGAGGTGAAGTCCAGTAAAAAGGAAGTTAGGTCACTGGGCCATGTCCTTGAGGAGATATTGACACCCTGGCCCATCTTTTTCTTTCTCTTTTACATTCAGCCAAGCTTGCTCTATGGAATAATCCCCACCATGATGCTTTGTCTCACCACAGGCTCAAAACAACAGAACTGACCCCAGATAGAAACCTCTGAAGTTATGAACCAGCATAAACCTTTTCTCTTTGTAAGTTGATTATGTCAGGTATTTTGTTACAGTCATAGGATGATAAATCTAATTAATACAGGTCGGTAAAAAACCTTCCAGTACAGTGCAAAGATTGAAATATGATGGGATCTACTGCACAGTACGTGGTGAATATTTAGTAAAACGTTTCTGGATTACATGAAGAATTCACTTGCCATAAAAGAAATGGAAAATGTAGCACTTAAAACCAATATTTCAACACATTTTCTTTAGACTCTTGGGCAAGCTTCAATTTGTGTGTCATTCATATGGATTTATGTCTCTACTTGTTAATACTTTCTTTCTACATCTCAGTGTACACAGAAAGCTCATTTTGCAACTAGTTAAACTGTATAAAGACTAGAATTCCATTGCCTANTACAACTCTCCTCTGAGAGTTGGTGTCTTCCAGAACTCAGCAAGTCATGGGCATGAATGAACACAGGCAAGCCCAGTCGGCCATGGTCTGGGGCTTTTTATTTAGCCCTGCATTCTCAGCTGATGGAGCCAAGATTGAGCCTTTAGAAACATTCTAGGCATCCCGAGAGAGTTTACAATGTAGCAGCTTATCCACAACCTGGCAGAAGCTATGCATACTACACACTGCCTTAAGAGAAGTGGAAACAAATACTGCCTATGTTTAAATATCTCCACAAGTACAGCAGGGTAATAAATAATCATTTCCACTCACACTCAGGTATTCAGAGGCAGTATTTGCTCATCTTTTTTCTTTTGAGTCAGAGATTCATACATCCCAGGCTCACTATGTGGTCGAGGATGACCTTGAACTTCTGATCTTCCTGCCTCTACCTCCGCTATGCTAGGACCACAGGTATGTGCCATTGTGCCTGATTTTGTGTGGTACTGGGGATGAAGTCTAAGCAAGCACTCTAGCTACACCCCCAGCCTCCACTCACTCATCTTGATGGTTGACTCGGACCTCAGGGCAGAGTTCAGATCAAGAAACCCCAAAACTCAGAAACCAGACTTATCAGACATCAGAAGGGGATAGGATTAACATTCCAAGGTCTCAAATAGTGAGTTCCTTTTAAGGGACCCCCAGTACCCTGGAAGGAAAATGTGAATCTCTTCACTCACTAATGTGAGAAACCCTATTTATCTCCACATAATCTCACATCCTTAGAGAAGATGTCTTATCTCTCCTGTGTCTCCTCAATACTTCAGTCCGTGAGCTGCTACCAAGTTGTCTGTCTGTATTAGTTACTTTTCCTGCTGCTCTGACAAAACACCCAGACCAAAGCCATTTAAGGAAGGATGGGTTGATTTTGGCTCGTAGATCCATTCTACCGTCCATCATGGAGGCAGGAGCTTGGGAAGGCAGCTGGCTTGCTTCCTCCCTTTAGATGCACTCCAAGCCTAGGGCCTGGTGCCGCCCCTTATTTTATGATGAAATTTGGGGCAAGGAAAGCCTAAGTTGTTTACATGGAGTTTATACTAGTTAGAGACAAGAGGAACCAGAAAATATAAGTGGGACAAGTCTGGGGATAGACCATCCAGTCGGGAGACGTGCTTCTTGCTTCTGGATGGTTTAAGATTCATAGTATGGAGAGTTCTTTCACAAGCAGGAGATGGAGGTACCTGAGAGTCATTTTCTTCGGATTCTAGGTCAAAGTTCTGTTGCTGCTGTTTTTAAGTCCAGAGTTTGGCACACATGCAGAAGGTGGAGTGGGCCTTTGCTTGTTGGCTTTGGCCAATGAACACTCACTGGTCACTTTCCTTTATCTCTTCCTGTCTCCATCCTCCATCCTTTGTAACTAAACTTAGGACACTTCAGACTTCTCTTTGATCAATGAAAATAACAGGAACTCTTAGCACTACTAATTACTGTTTATTTAGTTCTGCTGTGGTGTGGGGCTGTTTAACCCTCCAAACAGCTCTATAGTAATCTCACCATCTGTTTTCCAGATGACAAAGNAGGCTCAGGAAGACCAGTGACTTTCCTCTTTAGAGAATTATTTTATTCATTTATTTACTTTTAAGACAGATTCTCTCAACATATCCCTGGCTGTCCAGGAACTCACTCTGCAGACCAGGCTGGCCTTGAACTCATAGAGATCCACCTGCCTCTGCCTCCGAGTGCTGGGATTAAAGGCATGCACCATGTGACACACACTGTATGCTTGAATGGAGGTCAGAGGACAACTCTCTGGAGTCGGTGTCTCCTTCTACCATGTGGGTCGTGGAGACTGGATGCAGGGTCATCAGGCTCGGTGCCTTTACCCGCTGGGCCGTCTAGCAAGACTAGTGACTTCTCTAAGATGTAAGAGTGATGTCTGACTCCCTGGGTTTTTTGCTTTTTACTTTTACTGTTTCATTGATGCTAGGGATATTGTGTCAAACTCTGAATTAGAAGGGTAATATTGTCAACATGGGAAAATGTCTTCAGTAGTTTGCAAAGGAAACTAAACTCCTCTAAAGTCATTTCTGGGGATATCTCCCTCAAGACACTGACCCATTGGACTCACAGGTTGGGGAATGGAGCAAGAATATGGCTAAAATGGAGAGATTCAGAAACAGCAGTAGGAAAGCAACCAGATCATGTAGTCACGCCCATGTGAAAGAAGTTGGTTGTCAGGGGGCAATGGTTATAACACAAGACTAAAGGAACAAAAACAAGACAAAACAGAAACCTATGAAAATAACTGCCCTGCAATATGACCCCATGGATATAACATTAAAGATAGAGCCATGTCTTCACAAAAACTGACAGGAGCATGGCCGCTGGAAACCCATGGGACCCACAATAGCCAAAACAATCTCAGGGGAAGCAGGGGGGGACTGGGGATATTGCTCAATGGTAGAATATGCTTTAGCATGTGTGAGACCCTAGGTTCAATCCCCAGTATCAAAAATAAATAAATAAATAAATAAAAAGAAAGTAGACGGCTCACACTTGCCAATTTTAAAACTTGGGTGGTAATAGCTGAGAACAGACAGACACTGTGATGGGTTATCTTGACCACCAACTCCACTGGACTGAGAAATCCCTACGGCTAATGAAACACTCTGGTGGGCAAGTCTATGCATGCTTATAGAGACCAGCTAATGGGTAAGACCAGCCCTGGATGTGGTGGCACCATCCTTTATGCTTGGAGCCTACGTGGGACAAAAGGAAGGATGGCTGCTAGTGCTATTTTCTCTCTCCATCCTTCTCTCTCTGCTTCTTGGCCACTATGATGTGAGCTGCACACTCCCCACCACAATGGGCTGAAACCTTGGAAGAAGAACTCTTCCCCTTAAGCTGCTTTTCTCAGGTCTCTATCACAGCAATAGAAAACAAAACAAACAAAACAAAAAACAAACACAGACATCTAAGTCAATGGAATCAAACTGAGTGACCCAAACAAACCCTTCTAGCAATAGTTAGCTGACTTTCAACAAGGATGCTAAGACATTTAACAAGGAAGAAGGAGTTTCTTGAATAAATGTTGCTGGGAAAATGGCCACATGCACAAGAATGAAGCTGGACCCTTACCTTACGCAAACATGAAAAAGAAGTCAAGCCAGGTGTGGTGGCACATGCCTGTGATCCCAACACTTGGGAGGCTAAGGCATCCCGGGCTGCATACACAATGAGCTCCAGGCCAGAACGGGCTTCGGACTAATACTCTATCTCAGAATAAATAAAAATAAAATAATTAGGCCTACAAGGTAGTACACACTAGTAACCTCTGCATTTGGAAGGTAGGGGCTGGAAGATCGNGAGTTCAAGGTCATCCTCAGCTATAAAGTGAATTTGAGGCCAGTCTGGGCTACCTGAGACCCTGTGTTTAAATAAACAAATGAACAACCACCAGATAAGTAAATAATAAGATACAATAAATTAACTCAAAATAAGTTAAAGTCTTAAACAAACATGTTAACACCTTAAACTCTTGGGGAAAAAAAATGAGAAAAATTTAGTGAGCTTGAATTAGGCTGGTTTCCTGACTATAACACTAAAGGTTCATGCAATAAATGAAAAGACCGTGGGATGGAGAACTTTGGNGCCTTAAAGGCACCATCAAGAAAGAGAAAACAGGTCAAGTGTGGTGGCTCANGTGCAATCCAGCACTCAGGAGGCAGAGGTGAGAAGGCAGCAGAAAGTTCAAGGCCAACCTGGTGTACATAGTGAGCTGCAGTCTATCCAGGGCCACACAATAAGACCCTGTCTCAAGCAAACACACAAAGAAACATGAAAAGCAAAAGGCAAGGGAGAAAAGTGTGGGGGACCAGTCCCCACCTTTACCTGGTACTCTTGAGGAGTGAGGGATAATAAGAGATTTAGATAGAAGGTTAGAGGGGAGAGAGACAGATAGAAACACAGGATAGCCTTGGGAGGATCTAGATCAATACTCACCAGCCCAGAACTTTATTCAAAAGGGCTATTTATAACAATGCCAAGGGGCGAGGCAAAAGACCTCCCCCTTGCTAGATACAAC
>LZPO01116985.1:454399-473296 GCA_001675575.1 Neotoma lepida | reverse complement strand
ACACACACACACTTTTACTAATGAATACAAACAATCCAATTTAAAGGGACAAAAGTTTTGTACTGATATTTCTCCAAAGATACACTAAGGCCAACACACTCAATAAAGATCCTCAACAGCATTAGTCATCAAAAAATACAAATCAAACCACAGTGAGATGCCACTTGACACTCATTACAATGACTGTAATGTAACAGATAATACTGAGTGACAGCCATGTTCACATATTATCACCTTTCCACATGGTTGGTGGGAATGTGACCTGTCTCAGCCACATTGGAGAGCACCCTGAGGGGTCCTCAGGTGGGGATACTAAAGTTAGCACATGGCCCAGCAGTTCCAATCCTAAATGAATACCCAAGAGAGGTGAAAAATGCATGTCTACATGCAATCTTGGAAATGAATGCTCACAGTAGCATTATTCCTAATAGTAAAAAATATAAAAATCCTAATGTGTTACATGCCATAATGGTTAACTTCTTTTGTCTACTTGGTGAAATCCAGAATCACCTGGGAGATGGGCCCCTGGGTGTACATGTGTGTGGTTGCCTCTATTAGGTCAACAGATGAGAAGACCTGCCCACTGTGGGTGGTACCATTCCCTGAGTTGAGATCCTGGTCTGTACAAAAAGGAGAAAGTGATTTGAGCNCAAGCAACCATTGCTCTCTGCTTCCTTCCTGGCTGGATACACAATGAGACCGGGTCTCTCAAGCTCCTGCTGTCATGACTCCTTCTTCACAATACCCTGGAACTGTGGGCCACAATAAACCTGTTCTCCTGTAAGTTGCTTTGGTCAGGGTATTTTACCACAGCAACAGGAAAAGAAGCTTAAACAAAGGTATTATCTCATCCGAGTCTCTCTAAAATGGGTGGGAGGTAGTTGTATAATTTCCACTGTTCAGATGAGGAAACCAAAGTTCAGAGAGGCTTAGTAGCTTGTTTACCGTCACACGGCCAGTAAGAACCTATGGGAGCATTAAATCAAGTCTTCTGGGGTTGGTTTGTTTTATAGCTGGGCTTATAGTAAAAAGCTGAACAATCGGGAAAGTTCCACGTGTGGCTCAAGGATACACAGCTTACAAGGGCAAGCATCCAGCCTCCCCTCCAGGGCAGGTCTTGAAGCTCCTGTGTTTCTGCCATTATCAGCCACTCTTCCTGGTAAATCTCTTGAATGTTGTGAAGGGGAATGAGGGTGAATTCAATGTGTGTGGTAACAGCAGAACAAATCACATGGCCCTTGAGTGTAAACTGAGGCCTCCTGCTCAAATGGAGCCACACAAAGCCCCATCAAGCTTTCTGTACAGGGGACAGTAGAGCAAGTGGAGCTTAAGATCCTCAATATTTTCGTTTCTTTACTTCTCATGATGAGACCTCACTGCTCTGGAGAGTGGGCGGGTATTAAAGCATAGGGAAAGGAACTGGCTGTGCTTTGTAACGTCCAGCCTCCTTAGCTCTACGCCTTTAAATGCATCCAAGCTCGGACTAATGAGAGTCGGATCTGAAAACTGGCAGACACTTTAGCTGTTTGGATTCTAAATTTAGATTGTAAGGGTGAATACCGTGAGTCAACAAGCTCACAGAGGGGGAGGTGGGGCCACTTGGCAGGTGGCATCATTGCTCTCTAAAGCCAACAGGCACAAAGAATCATGTGCTTTGTGCCCTTGGCAATGGAGTCAGAGGCAGATCCTGACATGCTATAGCCAACACCCTCAGTTCTCCTAAGCACTGTCACTCCATAGGTGACAGGCACATAATGAGGCAATATGAGGGGAGAGGAAGGACCCTGGAGTCGCCTCTTTGCAGTGTGGTCTTGGATATACTGATTAGCCTCTCTGTGACTCAGCTTCCTTAGCCGATGTGATCAGCTGTACCCACTTTAGAGTAGTGAAGATAAAGTAGCTGAATTGCTGTGAATGAGGGGCTTGCTTCAGGACAAGCACACAGAGAGTGGGACCCTTGTCACCACTATAGAAACTGTGGATCTCAAATGGGAGACCAATACCTGGAATTACATTGTAGAAAATAAAACAAGAGCACCTTGCTAAGGGTCGATGGGTCCAAAACATAGGGGGGAAAAACCATTAGGATGTACAGATAGGTAATTGTCAAATAACAGAAGAAAAATAAAAGAAAAAAGAGGCAGGGCTAAGGATGTAGCGCAGTGGTAGAGTGCTTCAATCTGCCATGGACNGAAGGACAGGGGAGGGGAAGGGAACGGGGGAGAAGAGGGAAAATGAGGAGAAGGGAGAAACAGAAACCAGCTCATCCTTGCTGTCAGGGACATAACAGGCTAGTGAGGCCCCATAGACAACACACAGAACAAACAACTAAAATCTTGGGTAACTTCAGGGACTCAACAGGTGAAAATTACTATCAGTGACCAAGTTAAATACACCACACAGTGAAAGGGAGTTTACAAAGGAATGAACACAGCTCTATCTAAAACCTAGCAGATGGTCAATACAAAGCCTGGTGACAGGGAGCCTGGTCATCCAGGGTCAGCTTCCCACACCCTTCACTGTGGCCAAGGTCAAATGCAGCCACATGTTTCTTTATTTCCTGGACTGTGAGGAAGACACAGCCCCAACTCCAACAGACATGTTATAAGACAAGTATGGGAGGGGTGGGACAAGCCAAACAGATGGATGAGTGAGTCAGGGCAGCCATGGAGGACTTTGAGTGGGGACAGGAAGCAGGGACTGGTGGAGGTGAGGAAGCAGGTGCACGCATGGCTGTGCATGGCAGGAGCCTGTCCCAAATCATCCTGCTTGCTGCGGAGACCTCTGGTCCTTCATTTCTACTTTGCTGCAGCAGCTTTACTGAGATGGAATTCACACGCCATACTACTCATTCACTTAAAGCAGCCAACTCAGTGGCTTTAGCAAATTCACAGAATCATGTAATCATGCACACTGTTAATATTCCAACATTTTGTTCCCCAGAGACAAGCCCTGGCCAAGCATAGTGATGCATGCCTGTAATCCCTGAACTTGGAAGGTGAAACAGGAGAAATGAGAGTCTGAGGCAAGTCTGGGCTACATAGCAAACCTTGTCAGAATAAAGAAGGGAAAGAAAGGAAGGGAGGGAGGAGGAGGGAGAGGAAAAACAAAAAGTGAAAACCCAGGTATGATGGCACATGCCTGTAGTCCCAATACTTCTTCAGAGGAGGTGAGAGGATCCTTGGCTACATGGAGAGTTCCAGGTCAGCCTGGACTATACAAGGCCTTGTCTAATAGAATCAGGGAAGGAAGAGACCACCACCCTCAGTCCTCCCACCCCTCCCAGCCCTAAGATAACCACTAAGGACCTTTGGTCCTCCACATTCTGCCTGCTCTGGGCATTCCACATCCACGCCATGTGCAACGGGAGCCTCCTTCATCCAGCTCTTGCAGGTAGGAGGATGTTTTCAGGGTTCATCTGTCTTTGGCTCCTTCTTGGGATGCTGCTGTCACATCTGTGCTGACTCTGATGGATGCACTCTGAAGGTGCACCAAGTCCATCCTCTCCCTCAAGCCCTCCTGTCCTTGGTCTGATGGGAAGGAAAGCTTTGAGTCTCATGGAGAAACCTGCCTCTGTAGAAAGTTCTACCTCTTCAGCTACTTTCACAGCCATGGTCCAGGCAAATAATTTCACCTCTGACACAGTTTCTTCCCCTGTAAGGCTTGGAAACAATATGTGTAAAGTAGGCACTTATGAAATTCAAACTTTTGTGGAGACCAGGGGCCTTCGCAGACATCCAATGTGTAACAGCTAAGGGTTTAAATATGCCGTCCTGTGGGCTGGGCCAAGGCCAGATTTCTCCCTGCCCTTCCATTAGCTCTAGCTTTTTTTTTTAGAAGAGTCACCTCTGGGTGTGACAGACTCAAAATGTGGAGACAGAAAAGGTCCATGTTGCAGAACATATGCTTCCCACTTTCCCAAGTAGGTGATGTGCTCTTCCAAATTCTCCTTCAGCAAACCTATTCCTTTCTTTGAACTCCGTCTCTGTGGTGCTGGGAGTGGCACACAGAGCCTGGAGCTAAGCAAGAGCTCTACACTGAGCCACACTCCCAGTTCCCCACAAACTCTCTGAAATAGCCCAGGACTCAACCCACCCTCCCTCCTTCTCTCCTTCAAGCTCTAAGCTTCCAGAGTTTCCCTCTGTCCCCCAGCTACCCTATTGTAGTCTCCCCATCTTAGCCAACTTTAGCATCTGGTGCCCTTCAACCCTGAGACTGAAGTCCCACACTCAACAGCAATGCTTTGTACACTTTAGGGCTGTGCCAGTACGACATATCTGCTGGTAGGCAAGCACCCAGGGAATCCTCCATTTTGTTAGTACAAACATTTTCTGATTCATCCCTTCCAAGAGCCCGCTAGCTGGTACACTGAAGAGTTGGACCAGAAACCCGGATCCTCTTCATTTTTAATACAAATGGAATGGCATCACTGAAAACACCTCACAAAGCAAGGTCTCAGATCCACAGCTATTACTGGGATCCCGTAGCTAATCCATAGTATTCAGGCTTTGCTGACGTGGTCACAATACATTCCCTGCTAAGAATAAACCCACATCATCACATTCTCTGGCATCTAGCCTGACACAGCCTTACACATCCTCCCCGGGAGGTTCTCATTTGTAGCACTGAGAACCACAGCTGTAGGTAAACTGCCTGGAATCAACACTGTGTTTGGGGAAGGTGAAGGCAGAAGGCTCTGGAGTTCAAGGTCATCCTTAGCTACATAGTGAATTTGAGGTCAGTCTGGTATAAATGAAATCGAGGTTCAAAAACAAACAAACAAAGCAAAACAACACATCAACAATAAAAATGAACACAATGTGTTGCCAACTTAAAAGATCACTAAAACCTAGATACAGTTATCTACCATCCTCTCTGTGCCAGCCATCTGTCCAACACCATACATGCTATCTTATTTGATCACCACAGGGGCCTTCTGCCACATGTCACACGGGGGAAACTGAGTCTCAGATGAAAGAGTCACTTGCTTGTGATTCCACTGACAGTAAGAGGCAGAACTCTGGCTCTGAGAGAAACCCAAATGTGAGAGAAACCCAAACAGCACACTTTCACCAGATGTTCAACACTTGGTTTAACAATGTAACAGTCTCCTTTTAATGACCACTTAATATAAGCTACATATTGTTCTGGATTAATGACCATGCAGCCATGCAACCCCTCTAGGGTGGAGGGTGGTTGTTAGTATTACTTGTTAAACAAATGGAGTCACAGAGAGGTTAAGACAATTGCTCAAGGTCGCCAGCTGGGAAAGGGGAGACCTAGTCCACCAGGTTATATTAGTTACTGTTCTCATTGCTGTCATAAAGCACTTGACAAAAGCAACTTAAAGAAAGAAGGGTTTCTTTTGGCTCACAGCCATAGTCTATCGTGATGGGGAAGTCATCATGGAAGCCTGAGACACAAGAGAGAAGTAATGCTGGTGCTCAGGACCCAGCCTATGAGATGGCATCACCCACAGTTAGGATGGGTCCTCNCTCCAAAAATCTCTCTCAGAAATGCCCAGAGTTCATTTCCATGGTGATTCTAAAGCCCATCAAATTATCCCTCTGTATCAACCATCATGAATCTACCCCAGATTTGTAAATTTTACAAAAGACTTCTGCATTCCTAAGTACAAAGAANAAGGCTTAACAAGGCAGGGGGGTGGGGGAAGACTCAAAGGAGGTTGGGAGAGTTCATTTGCATAAACAAATTTAGGATATTAAATTTCAGGGCCAAACCACTAAAAAATGAAATCATCTCTGACTGAACTTTGATCCCAACAGAGCAGTGTGGGCCTGCAAGCATTTCAAGAGAAGGCATGTCCCAGCCCAGAAGATTTTTGCAAATTTTAAAGGAAAAGAGTATATGTGTGAAAAATGATGTCATCCTAACAGCCCCACACTCTGGCGAGTCTTAAAAATAAAACTGATGGAAGGAAGACATGAAGTCATTAGATGTCTCTTAATTAAACTCTTATTTCTTTTGTGGATTAAAGTGAAGAACGAATTAACATTTGAGAAGACGAGAGAGAAAAAAATGAATAAGATTAAATCGAAATGACAGCTTAAATTTATAGACATATTTCTTAATAAAGAGCCATAGCATTATCAAAACAATGACCTCATTTAGAATTCCAACTAAGGCACGATCATTCTTATTTTACAAGCAGGAGAAATGAAGATCAAGATGACATCACCCACCCGAAGTCCCACAATAGGTTGATGGCACTGACTATAAATCCACAAAACATCATGAATGACAATTCACATGGTGCTCCTGTGTGTGTTTGCATGTGTATGTGCTTCTATGTGTATGTGCATGTGTGTGTGTACACGTGTGTGTGCCTGCCTATGGTGAGGATTAGTCCAGGGCCTTACACAAGCTATGCAAGTGTTCACTACTGAGCTGTATCTCCAGCCCAAGAACATTCTTGAAGCCATAGGGAAATCTTACCTGTAGACTTTCATACTATGAGGAGAAATTTCTCTGGCTCCCATGTCTTGCCCCAGGCTGTCACCCTTTCCCTCTAGGAGGAAGAGCTACTCTAAAGGGGTCAGAGTTGTAGTTTCCCAGAGGACAGTGTTCACTGGTGCCACATAGTCCTTTTTATCAGTGAGATCAAATCTCAACCTCGGGAAAGTGTGTTTCCAAGAAATGGGTTGAACTGTGAGGACAGTAGCCCTGTTTCCTTTGTTGCTGTGGCTTCCAGAAAGCTCAGCTATATTTCTATTTATTGTGGGGACGTGAGGAGATCATTATTGATAATGCATAATGTACTACGGAAGGGCTTTGTGTCCTCTTCTGGACAGAAAGTTATGTAACAGGTTGTATTTCCTCCTGTGTCTAAGAAACCTCCGTGCTGCAGAAGAGAGCACATCCCTTCTCTCACACAATGCTACCTTCTGGGAATNTGGAGTGGGGCTCCTGACTACACTTCACCACTGTTCACTGAAATTTGACAAGAAAGCAAATTTTAAGGGTCTCTACCACACGCATTCAAATGGCAGCCACGGATGACACTGATATGTTAGCTCTGTTGATATGGCAAAAATCACACATTTCTTTCTTTATTTTTATTTTTCTGACTGAGAGGGTCGCTACCTAGCCCTTGCTGACCTGTAACTCACTAGGTACAGACCAGGCTAGCACTGAACTCACAGAGATCCACCTGCCTCTGCCTCCTGAGTGCTGGGTTAAAGGCGTGCACCACCACACCTGGCACACAACATGTCTTTATATTAATTGAAGTATCAGGCTGTGCACCTTGGATGTACACCAATACACGTGATTTTTGTCCATTAGATATTTTAAATACATCTTCAGCAGCTACGGTGTTGTGGTATTTTACCAGATGCATTCAGTGGCTTTTATTTCCACAAGCTTAATTTTTTTTTTCTTAAGTCAGTTGCAACATTTGCCTAAAGTTATTGTGCATTTCGGGGACTACTACAAACCACTGGAACGTGGGAAACAAGAGGTAAAACACTTCCTTTGACAGATTATACCCCCACACACATTTTCTCTTCTAAATATAAAGTGATAAAGTCATTTCAGTCACATTTGTTCATACATAAAAATGCATTTATCTGATGAGAAAGTTGTGTGCTTTCATGTGCATGCAATAGATGCTGCTGTTATGGGAACAGTTGCTATGATTTTTGTTTTTGTTTTTTGTCTGACTCCTCTTAGATTTCCAAATAAAATGTGGACATGGCAGCCTCTAAGTGAGGCCAGCATTTAGGAACAAACACCTGCATTAGTGTGCCTCAAACTGTCCATCTTCTCTTTCTTTCTCTCTTTCTTAAATGAGTGATTCTCAACCTGCAGGTCGTGACCCCTTTGGGGTTGCATATCAGATATGCTGCATATCAGAGTAGCAAAATTATAGTTATAAAGTTATGAAATAATAGTTATATATAGTTATATAAATATAGCTATAAAATTGTGAAATTTATAAAAATTTATTTTTTTATAATTTTTAAAATTTTTATAATTTTATATAAATAATATATAATATGTTATTTATATTTATATAATACATTATATATAATAATATAAAATATATATAATTTTATATAAATAAAATTTTATGATTTTATAAAATTATGAAAGTTATAAAATTATGAAATAATTTTATGGTTGGAGGGGTCACCACAACATGAGGAACTGTATTAAAGAGTCCCAGCATTAGGAAGGACCGCTGTTTTAGACAAAACTTTTTAGGGACTGGGGAGATGACTCAGTGGGTGAAGTGCTTGCCATGCAAGCATGAGGACCTGAGTTTGATCTCCCAGAACCCACATCTTAAAAGCTAGAGCTGTGATTAAGCATTGGGAGACAGATAGGCAGATCCCTGAGGCTCCCTGGGGTTCGGTGGCTAGCCAGTCCAGCCTGCTTGGCCAGTTTGGGCAAATGAGAGACCCTGTCTCAAAACCAAACCAGACTGACAAGCAGTATAAGATGGACAGCAGCCGAGGAACAACAGCTGAGCCTGTCCTTTGGCCTTTACCCATGTGCATGTACTCATGCATCTGTAAACACACAAATGAACGGGTATACACACACACACACACACACACTCTCTCTCTCTCTCTCTCTCTCTCTCTCTCTCTCTCTCTCTCTCTCTCTTTTAAAGCTGAGCATGTCCAGAGGCAGCTGCCTATCATCCTCATTATTCTAGCTGAGCATGCCTAGAGGTGTCTGTATCTTTAATTTTAAACTTTCGAACTCATGTGCTTAAGCTAAGGCTGCCCCCAAATATGCCCCACCATCTTCCCTTCCTGAACTATGCCTTAAATGGAGATGCTCAGGAATGTGCTTGCTCGTAAGGTGCCTTCCCATAGGTATATGCATAGGCTTTCTGAATAAAATCACCATGCTTCCTTCCCTCAAAGAGGACATTGTGGCTCTGGAAGTGACCCCCCGCCCTGTGCCCTCCCCACCTGCTGCAGGTAATAAGTCTTTCTCTACCTTTTGATTTCTCAGCTGTGCTTATTTTGGCTTTGTGCTCAACACAACATGAGCCCACTGGGTTTAGTGAGGAGTATTCACATACAAAGAACATATGAGGCCGGGCGGTGGTGGCACACGCCTTTAATCCCAGCACTCGGGAGGCAGAGGCAGGCGGATCATTGTGAGTTCGAGGCCAGCCTGGGCTACTAAGTGAGTTCCAGGAAAGGCGCCAAAGCTACACAGAGAAACTCTGTCTCAAAGAAAAAAAAAAAAAAAAAAAAAAAAAAAAAAAAGAACATATGAAAGCAATCACTGACGAAAACACAACTGAAAACATGCTATTCTTTGGGATGGGATTTTTGACCGTGTCTCAAGGCATCTTGGGACTGCTTTGGCTGAAATTCTGAAGACACACATTTAGAATAATCTGTCCACCTGTCCTTCTGGAGAACTGACTTCACACTGTTTCTGTCTGGAAGAGAATGTTGCTGGGGACAGCAGCCTCTGACTCTGTGGAACCCGAGACAACCGCACGTGACCAAGAGTCTGTCCAGACAGCTGATGTTCCCCTCTGAAACTCGCTGTCTACAAGAGGCTGCTTGCAGTGTAAACGCCAGAGCGTGGTGTGATAAGCTAACAACACCTTAGAGTNATGTTTGCTTGAGGGATTTCTACAAAGAGGGAAAACTTTAAAAGGAGTTCAAAACTATTGCCACCTACCATGACTACACATTTTTTTTTAAAATGGCAAATCTAAAGGACAGTTTGCTTGTGCTTAACAGAAGCTGCCACACAGGAGTCTTTGGGGCATGACTACTGTGTTACCTTGGCTACAGAAATATTGTTTTCTGACCCTCCACAAAATGACTTGCTTGTTGATACCTGAAGGAAGCAGTAAGTTCTGGGTTATGCAGGGTGTACCAGGCTGCACGCTGCTCCTTTTCCTTCAGCTCCAACCTAGATACCTCAGTCAACAAACCCAGATAGCAAGAATTCTGATGCCCTGGTAAGAAACTGGTCATGCCATGTGTCGTGTTTAAGACAATTCCTGAGAAGTTTGGGTCTGATGATAGGAGAGCAGCTCACAGGGCTGAATGCAGCTGGGTGGCAGAGTGCCTGCCTAGGATGTGCAACTCTGGGTTCCAGCTACAGCACTTCAAAAGAAGCGAGTAGGGAGCCTGTCTGTGCATCAATCCCTGAGGAAGCATTAGAAGATGAGAAAGTGAAGACACAGGGGTTCAAGCTCGCCACTGTTCACACATGTTGGGAGTGCTCACACACACGTGTGTTCATGCATGTGGAGGCCAGAGATCGACACCAGGTGTCCTCAATCAATCTCCACCATAATTTTTGAGGCAAGGTCTCTCACTGAACCTAGAGCTCACTGATTGGTGAGAACAGTTAGCCAGGAAGCCCCAGGGGTTCTTCTCTCTCAGCCTCCCCAGAACTGGGATTACATGTGTGTGCCACCTCACCCAACTTTTATGTGAATGCTGGGATCAAATTCAGGTCCTCATGTAAGGTTGGCCAGCGCTTTACCAACTGAGCCATCTCACTGGCCCCATGGGCAAGTCCTTAGACCATTCTGGCCTCTATTTCTCCTACTATAAAGGGAAACCCAAGAGCTTCATGCCTCAAATACATATGTGTAGACCATTGGTCTTTGTGAAGCTTTGGGCAACACAATGATTAAGATAAACACTGTCCCACTTGGAATCCACAGAGTTTAAGGTCTGCCAGTCAAAGGAAACAAACCTCAAGTCACACAAAAGCACAACAAATACCTCAACAGTACTATTGTGACAGTGCGGAACGTTCACAGGCACTGTGTGCCAGGACTCATTCTAAAGACCATCCACAAGACTCCTTTAACAGCTGCACATGACAGGAACTTTATCGCTGGTCCCATTCTGAATGGGGAAACTAAGGTCCGGTGAAGTCAACTAGTTAAGGGTCACACAGATGGAAATGGTAGCTACGGTCCTGGGGCAGCTCTGCCTTTAATACTGTTCTGACTTCCAACTGGCCATGAACCTGGAACAGTCTTTAGAACTTTTTATTTTACTTAATTTTTCTCAATGGCCACTTCAGAGTTTCAGCATAAAGGGCAGTTTAGCACTGGGCCATATTAGGATTTATATATTAGGTCATATTTACTGAAGACCCTCCCTATCTTGTAAGTTAGGGGCTCTTGGAGCCTTTGCAAGGTGACAAGGTGCAAACAGCAGGTGGCTGGGATAGCAGATTCTCCTCTGCTCTCCTGCTGGCACACGGTCCAATCTATTCTTCCTGCTCCACAGCAAGCCAAGCCCATCAATCAAATATCGGCGAATCAACTCCAAAGAATACAGAACAGCAGCAATAAATAGGTGTACTGTGCTTCCTGTGACCTTTAAACTGATTACTGCCCTGATTGAGTCCCAGTTCTGAACTGAACTGAAATGGCAGTTGGGCTAAAGAAAGACGGGGCTGAGCCAGCCCAGCAGGAGTAATTGCTGAAGTGGCTTATCTCTCCCTTGTTTGCCCGCCCTCCTTCCCTTCCCTCTCTCCTTCCGGCCTTCCTTTCCTTTTGCTCTCTCCTTTTCTTTCTTTCTTGTGTACATGTTCCTGTGTGTGTGAGTGTGTGAGTGTGTGAGTGTGTGTGTGTGTGAGATACACATGTTCCTGTGGATGTGTACACATCTGTGCTCATTTATTGTGGAGGTCAGATGTAAATGTTGGGTATCTTCCTCAGCCACTTCTTCNCTTTATTTATTGAAACAGAGCCTCTCACTCTGTTTCTGTTTCTGAACCAGAGTTCACCTATTAGACTAGACTGTCTCGCCAGCAAGCTGCAGAGACCCCTGTTGTCCCCAACCCGCAGCACTGGGCTTATAGACTTTGTACCTGGGTGCTGGGGAATCCAACTCAGGTCCCCATGCTTATGTAGCAAGCACTTCACTGACTGAACCATTGTGCCAGTGCCCCCCCCCATTCTCTTTTATTTTTAAACTTTAACTTATTATACACTCACAGTAGGGAAACAAAAACAAAAACAAAAACAATTGCCAAAAAAGGGAAGAAAACAGAAATCCCACCATGATTAATATGCTGGTGTTCATTCTGATATGTTCTTTTTCCAATACAAAAATATAAAGAAGAAGATTNAGTAATACAAAGTACTGGTTCACAGAAGCCCCACCANCTGCCATCTGCAAGCAGGGGAGGAGTGTGAAGGGGTGTTACATGTGTGTGTTAACATGCCCACACATGTGGTTGAGGTGGATCAGAGGTTTGAGAGCTGGAGAGCCCATTGTGTCTGGTTCAGCCCACATCTGAGGCCCAAGGCNCAGGAGGCCCAGAGGAGAGGCAGGGGGAGACCAGTGCTCTGTGTATACAGGCAAGTAATTCAACCTTCCTCACCTAGTATCCTATTCGGGTCCTCACTAATGGAGAGGGCAGCCATCTGTTCAGTCTACCAGTTCAAATTCATATCCAATTTCTAGAAATTGCTATACCTCATAGCTATACCCAGAAATGGTATTCACCAACTACCTGAGCACCCCTGGCCCAGCCAAACTGACACACAGAATTGCCCATAAGGAAAAGGAAGATGGAAATAACCTAATGAAGTTCAGACACACAGCACGAGTTGGGGAGGGTGATTACCTGCACACCCTGCCACTAACACGGTTCCCNAAATCACAGCTTGTTCTTGGAGTCTCATAGCTAGAAAATAAAAGCCCTCAGATACAAGATGACACAGAAGTCCTCAAAGGAGGGAAATGGCCATGTGAATTACATCCTGTGGACACTGTAGCTGCCAAGCAGGACACACACACACACACACACACACACACACGGGTTCTGCAGGCCTCTGAGAGTTTCCGTCTAGAGCTCAGGTGAAGGGTCAGCCTTTCCAGAATAGACATGGGCTGTGGAGCCCACCACTCACATTTTTGCTCTTGTTTGGCCCAGAAGACCTTCACTCGCTGGCGGATGTACTTGTCCTCACGAAGCTTCTTCTGCCACTGCCGCAGCTCCTGAATCTCAGGGTCACAGCGAACCTGGAAAAGACCACAAAGCTTAGCCAGGCCCCCTTCTCCATATCTCCACACTCCCCCTTAACAAGTCTGCATGGAAAAGCCTTCAGAACCAACTGGATGTACTGTCACTTATCATAAATCTCTTGCACATGGGGCTCAAACTGAGAGCCCCATACAAGCGAGTAGGGAGTGCTCTACCACTGACGTACCCCCCAGCCCTAGTTTGATGAACTTTTGATTCTTAGAAAACACTGTTCTCTGTGAGTTATCAACACTCCAAAAGTTTGTTTCATACTAGAGCACAAATAAGATTGTGAGGATTTGCCATACTAATGGTATGTTGAGAATATTCTAGATTTGGGTTGTCCCATTGAACTATAATGTGTAATTTTAAGTTTTCTCCATCTCACTTGAAAAAAAGAAGCAGGCAAGAATGTTTTAGATATTACAGCTTACTTAACCTAGATAATTAATTAATATCATTAATACTCACTTGTTGATATCCAAAATCTTGTCATTTCAACATGTAATTAATACAAAAATTATTTATGGTAGGCAGACATGGTGGCACATGTCTATAATCCCAGCACTTTGGGAGGTTGAAGCAGGAAAATTTTGAACTCAAGACCAGAATGAGCTACACACCAAGACTCTCCCCGGTCCATTTCATAGCCCTTGATGGGGTGTCTTCTTCCTTCTATACATATTTTCTACTATTGAGCTATAACCAGCAAACCCCAGNTGCACCCCAGCACCTGATGAACCAGATGTGGTAGNAGATTCCTGGAATCCCAGCACTCAGGAGGAAGAGGCAAGAGGATAAGGAATTCAAGGTCATCTTCAAACCACACAGAGAATTTGATTCTAGCATGGGATCCAAGAAACCATCATTCATTCTATTGAGGTAGGAGTGATTGGGCCCGTTCTAAAGATAAGAAAACCAAGATGAAGAGAGCAGATGGAGCTCCAGGGGAGGGTGCTGGGGGAGAGGTGTGACGGTGTGATGCAGTACTCTGTGNCCCAGTAGACTAGGAAGCCTAGCCTCTCACCCCCTTCTCCATCCTGAGCCATCTTTCCATCACCCGCTNGCTGGAGGGACTGCTCAGCAGAAAGCTGACTCCAAGCCCAAGTGGGTAACCACATGTCAAGTTTATTCTGAAAAAGAAGTTGAAGTCACTGAACAATAGACAAGGAACCACCACAATGTCCAGGGAAGTTGTCATGGTAACACTTACACAGCTGTTGGAATTAACTATTAAAGATGACCACTTTGTGGGTTCCCTTTCACAGTCAGCTCCAGTCACTAAAATGAAGCCATAGTTTTATAATCTATGGAATAGTTCCCTATATTGGAAGTAGTATGTGAATCTGGGGAAGCCACACACTAGATGCCAAGGTCAGTGGCCTCCCAGACAATGGCCACACCTGTCTTTCCAGGGCTCCCGTGTGCCCAAGGGGCAGTGTGCTTGCTCATGTCTTCTAGAAGCCATAACCTTGACTTGCTGGTTCACTGGACAGGAACAGGTGGGGTGAGGCAGAAGCAGGACAATCGGGAGCTGCAGTGGGAACNTCAGGCACAGGCATGACCCAGTGGGTACAGGAAACAAACATAGGCAGCTCAGGAAGAGGTCAAGGGGACAGCACATGTCCAAAAGGCAGCTGCTCCCCAACCCTGCTGATAGTGCCATGCTGTGGGGGCCACCCAGGTATATGTCCATGAGCTTTTTCAAGCCACCATTGGAACTTAGGACTTCCCACTCAGTCATAGCAACTGTCATTAAAGCCACCTGTCCATCTGCCTCCCCCCAGGACACAATCATACCTGAAGGGACTGGGCTGAGTCAGGTTTGGCCATCAGATCCCTCCCAGCCCTACAGCCATTCTTCCCTTTTCTGCTCCCCCTTTCCGTGCAAGGCCCACCACCTNTTGTCATCTCTTGGTAGTTTTATTCAGGGAAAGTGTGTTGTCCTTGTCTCTCCTGGGAATGTCTATGAGTTACCAGTAGCCCTGATGGTTGTCTTTTTTACTTAATTGTGGTAAAATACACACAATATAAATACTATGATTTAACCATTTAAAGCATACTTCAGTGGTGCTAAGTTCATTCAGAACACTGTGCAACCACCTCCACTCATCCAATTCCTTTCTTATAACCTCAAAAGGAAATTCTGTACCCACTAATCAGTACTTCCCTATTCTCTATTCTCCCCATCCAGTCTATCTGGGGTATTTCACCTAAATGCAATCATTTGCCCATGGGATGTTTGTGTCTGGATTCTTTCACTCATAGAGTTTCATGGTTTANTCCATTTCCTTGCTGCATAAGCATCCCATTGTGGAGCAGCTATACAACAGTATGATTCATCTACTTGTCTCCTCATGGACACTGGAGTCATTGCCACCTTTTACTATTGTGAATAGAGTTCTGTGAACACCAGCCCATGCCACATTTTTCCTTAAATATTTATTTCCCTACAGTTGTTTGTTGCTGACCTACATCACAAACAGAGACACCTGTTTGCCTACCCTTCCAAAGGCTGCATTTGTCCACAGGGCTCTGCTGACAGTACTGTGTGGTCTCCTCTGCTGGGCCAGAGACCTTTTTCCTTGACTTTCTTCATTTTGTCCTGGGTGCCATTCACCTTGGCAGAATGCAGCAGCAACAGCCTTGTTGGTGGGTCTTTCGTTGCCAGGAGACCCTGGAGCACTAGAGAAGGCTTTTGTGAGCTGGGGAGAGCAGGCATCCATTGAAGTGGCCTAATCCCACTGACTATCGTCACAGTCAGGGAAGCACTTTAGATGGCAGGAGTTTGTGCTCATCAGCAAATACCAGAGTGCGGTGCGGTATCAACATGCTGCGGTTTCCCTTCCCATGGCTTCCCACCACTTTGCCACTTGGTTTTGGAAGTCACCGTGGAGAGTGTGCTTGCTCTTACAGTGTGCACAGGAATATGACCGATGCTATGGACTTGACTTTGGTGCACAAATAAAAACAGAAGCTTCTTGATGAAGGTGTCAATTTTTATTTGTTGTGACTTATTTATATATAGTTATTTATTTTGCCTTGTTAGGGATCAAAGCCAGGGCTTTGCAACATGCTAGGCAAGTGCTCTAACATTGCACTGCATGCCCAGTCTGGCTCTCAACTTTTTTAATACCCCTGAAACTTTCAAATTCTTCCAATTATCTATGACTCTGATGAAAGGCATTCAGAGAACCATGTCAGATTATAAAGCCATTATTCTGGGCTGTGGAGATGGCTCTGTGGGTAAAGCACTTGCCATACAAGCATGAGGACCTGTGTTCAAATCCTCAGAACCCATGTGAAGCCTGGCACGGCCACACCTATCTATAACCCCAGTGCTCCTACAAGATGGGAGTCAGCGACAGCAGAGTCCTTGGAAGCTGACATACCAGACCCTGCACACACAGCAGCAAATGATAAGAGTTCTGTTTCAAACAGGGTGGAAAGCAAGGGGTAACACCGGAGGGTGTCCTCTGACCACTACANGAGCACTGTGACAGCTACATCCACCCACCCCCACCACATGGACAGACATACACATCATATACACAAACAATGGGAAAGGGAGGGGAGGGAGGGAGAGGGAGAGGGAAAGAGACTCTAAACCTGACAGTCTGAGGCTGAATCTCAGCTCTGNACAGCCTTGAGTAAGTTGCTTATGCCCTCAGAGCCTCAGTTTCCTAACCTGTAAAATGGAGTTGGCACAAAAGCAACACCTAAAGTGCTAATAAAAACATGTCTACAGAAGCTCTCTTTGTGTTAACCATTCTTAAAACCAACTAGTACAGAAAAGAGTGGATTCATCTGATGCTGAATCCTCTAATTGCCTTGAATGCTCCAAACCAAGTGGCTGAGGGGCCAGTGACTGGGTCAAAAGTGTGGTCTTCTCCCAGGAGTTCACGAAGTGCTGAGCACATGCATGATTTTGTAATTTCATAACTTTGGGCTCTGGCCAGCCGGTACAGAGGTCCTGGGGTTGTGTGGGGTGGTGACGGCAGGGAAGGAAAGCCGTGATTGCTGGGACTCTGCCGTCGCCCTTCATAATCTCTACTTCCCAACTGCTCTTAGCTCACTTGTTTTCCCTGCTTCTTGGCAAAACAGACACTCACATAGCAACAGCTGCCATCGCTTATTCCCTCAGGCTTTCCTGATTGCCTTGAAGGAAAGTGCTTAATCCATTACAGTCACTGGAAGGATGCTGGAGAAGTAACAGAATGGACCGGCCCTTCAATGATGCTCACAATGCCAACCCTGGAATTGGCAGGAGATGTCTCCCAGGAGGTTCTTATGATGTCTTTGCCATGGCTGACATCCCAGTGATTATGNGAATGGACTTTACATTTGAAAGATCAGTTTCCACATGTAGTAGAGAGAGGCGGGGGTTGAGGGGAGATGTTTGCAAAACTCTTTTCCGCTACCTAATAAAAGTCCCAGAGCGCATAGCTAGCAAGTTCCACTTTCTCTTTGTAAGGAAGCTTGGACAGTTCTTTTCAGATCTTTGGCAAAACCAAATCAAAGCAGAGCAAAGTCGGCTGCTTGTTCTAGAAGTCGCTAGCGTTTCCTTTTGTCTCGGGAGCTGTGTGTCTAGTGGCAGGCCTGGTTACTGACATTCACCTGCACTGTAGAGTGCCTCAGGGTTGTTTAGTCTAGAGCTCTGTCTGCTCTGGAGTAGCATTTTCAACAGTGGGTNTTGGCACATCTGTGAACCACTAGCTTAGCCAGTGGGTGAGCATGACACTATAAACATGTAATGAGGGAGCNGGGACATGGCTCACTTGGTAAAGCANCAACAGCGCAAGCATGAGGACCTGCATTCAGACGCCCAGCACACACATGAAGCCAGGTATGGTGGCACACGGCTGTCCTCTCAGCACTGGAAGGTGGTGGTGCAAGAGGGAGATGGTTCCCTGAAGCCTTCTGGCCAGCTAGTCTAGATGACTGGGGGACTCTGAGCTTAGTGGGAGACCTTGTCTTAAAATATAAGGTGGTTGCTGGAATCAAGGCCTGGTGCTTTTCTACAGGATAGAGAAAATTCTAGCTGATTCTTGACATTTGTATATATTGAACGGCTTAAGTAGTCAGCACTGTTAGATGTAATGATCTTTCATTATAATAAAAAATCCTGTTAAAAAAAAATAAGATGGGCAGCAATAAAGAGGTTCTACATTGACCTCTGACCTCCACATACACACACATACACATGTATATACACACACACAACACTACATACATGTACACACAAAAAAATTCTAGTGAATAGGAAATAACACATACACCTTTACTGCTGAGGGCATCTTCATCCCCTGTAATGTGTTTAGCTTTACAGTCTATTCTATCGACGGCTCATTAGTGGTAGGTTATCTTTTTTTTTTGCTTAGCATTTATGTGGTATCTTTTCTCAACTCTTTGCTTTCAACCACGTTGGGTTCTTTTGTGTTTTCTGGACCTCTAGTATGGAGGCTATCCTCTCATGACCCGTCTGGAAACCATGGGACAAGCCGTTCTGTGTCTATTTATTATGGTTACTAATGTCTTTAGTTCTCTAGCCTGGTTTTATTTTTAATTTTTCATGCTTTTATATATACTGTTCTTTCCTGATTTCCAAAGCATATTGTTTCTGAATTCCAGTTGTTTCTTCTACTCCGCTGTTATTTCACATTCTAGTCTTTATTTGGTTGGTTGGGTTTGGGTTTGGGTTTTGTTGTTGTGGTTTGTCACAGGGTCTCACTATACAGCCCAGACTGGCCTCACACTTAATATCCTCCTGCCTCAGTCTCCAAGTGCTGGGATTACAGGTGTGCAACACTACATTGCTATAAGCCAAGTGTGGTGGCACATACCTGTAATCTGAGTATTTGGGAGGCTGAGGCAGGAGAATTCTCAGTGTGAAGC
>LZPO01116985.1:420059-436340 GCA_001675575.1 Neotoma lepida | reverse complement strand
GATATTTAAAACATCCTTTGATTAGGTTGGGGTCTAGCTATTATTCTTCCTAGCTCTTAGCCCAGTTTGGTAACAAATCTGTGTGCTTGTGTGATGAAGGTACAAATCTANNTGACTGAAAGNCATAGGCACACAGCCTAGTCTCCTGTTTGCTCCTCTTGGTATTGGCACTTCGGACAACACAGGCATGCAGCAGGNACTCAATAGCTGTGGAGGCTGGCCACTGTGATCAGATATCTACAGAAACAACTTAAGGGGGGGCTTATTTTGGCCCACNATTTCAGGAGGGTTTCAGTTCCTCATGGTGGGGAGTGCATGAAGTCCTTGGCCATGTGANTGTGTGGTGGAGAGCCCTCATATCTAAGCTNTCTAGGAAACAGAGAGCTAGAATGAGACCAGGGCTAAGTCTTTCCAAGTCCCTCACCTAGTTACTTTCACCAGCCAGGCCCCACCTTCTGAAGGTTTCAGAGCCTTCCAAATAGCACCACAAGCATGGCGTCCAGTATCCGTAAGATGAACCTGTGGGTACATTTCAGATCGAAACAGCAACAGCCTGACTGTGTGCTAAGTGCTGTGCTGCACAGGGCTTCATCAAGTCTTTACAACAGAAACAAGGGCTGCCNTGACCTTGTGTTTAGGGCTGAAAAGGCTGAGAGGCATGAGGAGGAGAAGGAGGGTATGACAAAGGGAACTCATTCAAGGTCACTGACTGCTTCCTACTGAGAATGCAAGCTGTCCAGAAACAGGGAGTAACCAAAGAAGGGGAGAGACAGCTGGAAGGTCGCTNACATGGAAGTGGAGTCTAGCAGCTGATGGACAATAGAAGAAAGCATGGCTCCTTGCCTAGGTGTTTAAAAAAAAAAAGGAGAGAAGGAAAGCCATAATCACAGAACACACTCCNCCCCTGACCTTACAATGACAATGTAGCAGACTGTCATCTGTCCCAATCTCCTCAGCAAAGTTCTATGTCAGGCTGCTTTAACAAAGGAGAGTCTGTGGCTGGCATCTGAAGGGAGACTTGGTGGTCCCCGTCTTTTCAGTGGCATTCTTCCCCGCTGTAGGTATGTCTCAGTTCTGATGTGGCGAATGTCAAAGTACTGGTGTCGTGTTGGGGACCAGAGGAAGAAAGAACTGCAAGGCTGAGGACACTGGGACCAGGCCAGCCCAACAAAGGGCCTTGTCCAGTAATGAGACCGGAGCCACTCTGCATCTCAATGACATGTGTAAAANGCAAAGTGAGATGTCTAATAGGCCTGTGAGGCAGTAACATGAGGCCACTTTTAGTGATGTCCCTGGCTTTCATGGCTAAATAATACAGTGCTGTCTCATTCGCAAACAAGAGTAAGTGNGAGAGAGCTGGCGTGTATCAGGCTGAATGAAAAGGATTTGCTCTTGCAGTGAAGTGCCTGGGAATTATTTGCTTCAGTGGGCCAGCTTGAAGGGACAGATGCCAAGCCAGGTCCTTCCCTATCTTGGAATCAGTGCAGCTGGCCTGGGGTCAGATAAAAATAAAGAGGCAAGCCTCATCACCAGGATGCTGGGGGCAAGAGAGATGAATGTGTCAATCACAGGAGGAGGCTGCTGCAGAGAGGCCCCTCATGGCTGGAGCTGGACATCCCCAGAGCAGACATTCTATCGCTGAGTGTCTCCAAGACGACTTGCCTTATTAGCAATGATGATCAGCATGACTGCCTCCTTTTCCTCTTAACCGGGAATTAAATGTATTTGCACCCTAAGAATCAGTGCTATAATCTTGAGAGGAACAAAAACCAGTTTTCCTGACAGTGTGTGCGTTGTGTGGATTTAAAAATGTATCCACATGCTTTGCAGCTTTTGGCTGCAAAGTAAAAAGATCTGCGGGCCAAGAAGATATACCACGCTTATGAACTGGGCAGAGAACAGGGCCAGAGAGCTGGCTCAGTGGTTAAGAGTACTAGCTGTGCAATCACAAAGACAAGAGTTCAGATTCCAGAGCCCACGCATCAAGCCCATCATCCCTAGCCAATCTCTGAGAGATATGACATTCTCTTCTGGTCCTCATGTGCANAGGTACATGCACCCGTGCCCACACACACATGCATGCACTCACAGACACACACTAAAAAGATCTGGGAAGGTAGTCCTCATCCATTTCTCTGTGCAGTTGTATAAATGTGCAGTCAGGTAGGAAGAAAGCAAGCTTGCTCAGGATTAAACATTACATTTTAGATTAAATTTATCCTTTCACTAAGTAAAAGATGAACTGTTTTCTTGGAACATAAAAGCAGAAATGATCCAGATAGAAATCCATTTCCAAAGATGGCACAAGCCAAGCTTGCATCCATCATCATAAAGTCTCTTAATGGCCTGGGGTTGGGTGTGCTATCTACCTACCATATCTGGCAAGAGATATGGCCCTCCACCTTAACTGCCTTACTCTCTTACACCCTTTATAGGGGCATTTACATTCTGGGGCAAGGGGAACACGTGTGTGCAGGTAGGTGTAGAAGGCAGAGGTTGATGTTGGCTGTCTTCCTTAATCACACTCCATCTTATTTTTTTTGAGACACTCAAAAAGTATCTGCAGCCCACTGATTCTGCTTGGCTGGCTGGCCAGTGAGCAGCAAGAACTCCATCCCTACCTCCACAGCACTGGGGCCACAGGTGTGTACAACTGTACCCAGCCTCTTTCCTGGATACTAGAGATCTGAACTCNAGTCCTTATGCTTGCACAACAAGCATGTTACAGATGGAACCATCTCTCCAGCCCCCTCACAGCCTTAGGAATGTCAGCCACTGGCAAAAGTCCAATAGTCTTGCTGGAATTTTACCTCCAGACATATGGCTGACTACCTCTTCAGATGGGATCTCCTAGGATCCCTTAAGTCCCAGGGTTCTGTGACATGAGGAATTTCTCCAGAGGTCCAGGCAGAACTTCTGAGTGCAGCCTTCCAACACATTTAGAAATTGTGGTTAGCNGGCTGTGATTTCGTCCCCTCACTAATCCTCGCCCCAGGAAATCAACAAGCTGTGATTACCCCAGTCAGCTGAGTCACTGCCCTGGTTAGACACACAGCGGGCTGCTCAGCCAACCAGTCACTGAAGCTGTGAGCCCGGATAACAGCCTACTGAACAGCTAGCAGCAGGGCCACATGCTCCCCCTGTGGGTAAGAGAGACAGGAAACCTTTTAAAGACCAAGACTAAGGGACTTGGTTGGTTTTTTTTGTTTTTGTTTTTCATAAAATACACCCCAATTGTGATGTTACTTAGATCATTTGTAACTAGTCATGTGCCTTTTCTAAAATGACTTTGGGAAACTTAACAACTGTCCTCCCACTCAGTCTCCCAAGGGTGAGCTCAGGTCAGGNTGTGTTGCAGGGACCAGGCTTATCCCCTCCAACCCTTTCCAAAACATCATTAGATTATTGTCACTGAGTATTGAACCCACGACCTTACGCATGTTAAAGATGCTCTACCACTGAGCTACACCCCAACCCAGATCTTTGCTTTTCTTTTTAAAATGCTTTGGACCCCCTTCTGCTCTGTCAGTTTTGATTCTTACCCAGAATATTATTTTTAAAAACTAAGATTCAATATAAAGAATTACAGCAGACCAATTATATTAAAACAGAATTACCAAAATATTAGAAAGAAAAGCTGGTGATGTGATACACGTGTGTAGTTGGGTTTTTCTTTTTTTTTTTAACTCTTTGCTCTTAGGGGGGCCCGCCACCCAGCTCCCAAATAAATCACACACAGAGGCTTATTCTTAATTATAAATGCCCAGCCTTAGCTTAGCTTGTTTCTAACCAGCTTTTCTTAAATTATCTCATCTACCTTTTGCCTCTGAGCTTTTATTTTTATCCTATATACCTTTCTTTACTTCTCACTCCATGGCTCTGTAGCTCTGTACCTGGGTGGCTGGGTGGCTCTGTAGCTCTCTAGCTAGGTGGCTCTGTAGCTCTGTAGCTGGGTGGCTGGGTGGCTGGGTGGCTCTGTAGCTCTGTAGCTGGGTGGCTGGCCTCTGGAGTTTTCCTTCTCTCACTCCTAGATCTTCTCTTCCCAGATTTCTCCTATTTATTCTCCCTGCCTGCCAGCCCCACCTGTCCTTTCTCCTGCCTTGCTATTGGCCATTCAGCTCTTTGTGAGACNANTCAGGTGTTTTAGACAGGCAAAGTAACACAACGTCACAGAGTTAAACAAATGCAATATAAAGAATGCAATACATCTTTGCCTCATTAAACAAATGTTCCACAGCATAAACAAGTGTAACACACCTTAAAGTAATATTCCACAACCCACATGCTTCTAAATTAGGCATGTGTAACTATAACTGATATGATGGGTCAACTACTGTGACTTGAAAGGAGCCACAGGTGTAACCAGTATTTTGCCATCACTACACATCTGGAATGTGACAGGAAGCTATCAGTGACTGTGATACCTGTGACCAAGTCNACTGTAAGTGCCACAGACATGGCTGGAGCTACTGCCAGACTAATAATTATAAAAGACAGAGATTAGAGAAAGTCAGAAGCTAACATCCCCTGTCTACATTCTAGGTCCTTGAGGTGGGGGAAGAAAGGAAGGGTAAGTTTTACATCCACCAAGAATGAGGACTTCAGTTTAAACAGGGGGAAGCCCAACAGTGAAGTAAGCAAGTAAGACCATTTAAAAAACAGAATGTCTGGGGAGATGGCTCAGTGGGTGAGCCACTTGCCCTACATGCAGGACTTTATACTGTGCCCATGTAAATCTGGGCAGAGTGGCACACATCTGTAATCACAGTGTCCTACAGCAAGATAGATGAGAGTCCCTAGAAACACCCAGGCCAGCTAGCATGGCATACACAGTGGCAAACAACAGAGATCCTGTGTCAACTAAGGTGTGATNTGAGGACCAGTCATTTAGGTTGTCTTCTGACCTCTATGTATGCACCATAGCACACATGCACCCACATTCACACACAAACACATACACACATACATATATGCACACACCACATACATAACAATCATACGCACATACCAAAGCCAGAATAACCAGGGAGTTACAGAATCTGACAAAAAAGTTATTAAAGGGATCTTCCCAGATGGAAGAGGAATTCAGTAATCTAGGCCTGTNACATGACTTTTCCTAGAGCTAGTGGGAGCATCAACAGACCAAAGAAAGAATTCCATTTGTCAAACTGGATGAGCCAATTGGTTTACTGGGGTTATTTACAGGAGCCTGGGTGACTCAAAGGCAGCTACCCCACCAGAAAGTCCCACCCCAGCCTGATGACTCACAAAAAGCTACACTGCTGAAGAATCCCATTGTTTTCATCTGCCACGTAACAATGAGGAGGGATCTCAGAAGAACTTCATGAGCCCTGCTAGTCTCCACCTCCACAAGGGTATGTTAATAGCCCTGTCTCTCAAGAGCTCCCCAATGGCTGCCAATGGGGTCTCCCAGTTGCTAATTTCAGATAGCAATAGTCACATCAAAACCAGAGGGGACTTACCTCACACCAAGGCCTCCAAGTAGATGTCACCTCCACTAACACATGATCCATCCCTAGCTTCCCCAGTTTGTGAGAACTCCTCATGTAGGTAATTCAGAAAGAAGCATGGCTGGCTGGGACCCAGCTACTTCCAATGGCATCTGATGTATGGGCATTCTTGTAGGAGGGTCCCCGACCTACAGTATCCATGCTAACTCTGTGTAGNGTCAGAATTAAATTGCAGGACACCCAGTGGCCATGTGCAGAGAAATGGAGAACTGTTGGCATGAGAAAACCTTATGTCCTGCATCAGAAATCCTGTGACTAGACCATTTAATCCTTTGGTGACCGACTGGTTCAGAGCTGGATTGTCCCCCAGAGCTCCACATGGTAAGGCTTTGGTCCCCAGTGTAAGACTGTTGGAAGACAGTGGAACCTCTAAGAGAAAAGGACTGCAGGAGGTCTTCAGGTCAATGGAGGGGAGGTGTCCTTAAAGGGTAGTGTGAGACTCTGAGCCTCTCTCTTTTGCTTCCCGGCTATGAGAAGGGTGGGCTTTTGTTGATTTTTTTTTAAAGTTAATATCAAAATAACTTTTATTATGACATGTTCTTATACATTATTATTCAAATTTGCTGCTTTCTCCCTCCCTTGTCCATCCTTCCTCCATCACTGGTCCTCTTCCTCCCCACAGAGTCCCTTTTCTGCTTTCACAGTGCTTTGGTTTAAATGTGAGTCGCTTCCTACAGACTCACATGTTTGAACATCTGGTCCCCAGGTGGTTGACACCATCTGAGAAAGCTGTGGACTCTTTAGGAGATAACATCTCACTGACTTTATAGCCAGGTCCTGCTTTCTGGTCACCTGTCTGCTTCCTGAGTGTGGCTGCAATGTGACCAGCCAGCTTCTTGCTCCTGCCATGTCTTCCCCATGTTGTGTATAAGTTTCCTCTGAGATAAAAATTCTCCATTAAGGGAAGTTCATTAAGACACAGGAAAAATTCTAAGATATGTGTGTGTGTGTGTGTGTGTGTGTGTGTGTGTGTGTGTGTGTGTGTGTGTGTGTGTGTGTGTGTAATAGTCCATCCTACAAGAAAGCTCCTTAAGCTCAGAAAGCAAACAACCGAATGGCTTAGGAAGTCCCTCAAACTGTCCAGCTATACTAGGACCCTCCCTCCCTCCCCAAGCCTATANGAACAGTAAGGACTGCTGAGAGAGACTCTCGGACCAACTGAGGTGCCTAGAAGATGCTCATACTCAGCCAAGCTCCCTGAAAGAAGACCACCTGGAAGAAGAGCTGCCTGGAGGAGACATACTCTAACCCACTGACCTGCCTGAAGACTGTGCAGTGTGCTCTAGGTTTCCAGCTTTTGTGAACTGTCACCATGCTGGGTTGGATTTGGTTGATACAGCTGTCTTTGAGTTATTTCTGCTCCTGTAAGAAGCCCCTCACCCATACTGCTGTAAATAACCCCGATAAACTCATTGGGTCACTCTTTACTTTCATCTGTCATCAGTTGTTCCTGGTAAGGAGATGTTTGCTCATGTCACCCCAGGAAGAATAATGTCAAAAAGACTCCATCATGATAGACTGTGTCCCTCTGGAATTATATCCACCCCTTTTCCCTTTAAGATGCTTTTGTCAGGATATTTTATCACAGAAACGAGAAGAATCTAAGGCACATGTCATGTGTGCGTGTGTGAGGTCTATATGTGGATATTTAAGTCTAGATTGCACATGTAAGAGAAACCATGTGATATTCTGTCTTCGAGATGAGTGGTTTTGCTCAGCTACACACTCCTGCCATGAAACTCTGCTCAGCTATAGGCCAAACAGCCATGGGCCGNAACCTGCACTGTGAACCAAAGTAAACCTTTTCCTTTTACGAGCTGATTAGTGTGCACATTCGTTACAGCCGTGGAACGCTTACCAACACTGTGCCCCCAAGATCTCTGCATCGCATCCCCAGTCCCCAGGATGTATGTTCCCTCTGTGGTACAAGGAACTGCAGATGTAATGAGCTGAACCATGACAGGGGAGATGATCCCGGACTACCTAGCAGGCTCAATGCTATAACCACTTAGAGAGGAAGACAGGAAAAGTACTGGGCTAGAAGTAAGAGATGGGAGACAGTAGCAAAGGATTGACCTGTAGAAGCCAGGAAATCGAGACAAGGATTCTTCCTTTAGCCCCCAGAAGGCACTGGCCATCCCAACACTTGAACTCTGGACTAGTAAAAATTATTTTGGATGTGGATCCTCCAAAACAGTAAAAGAAATATNTGTGATTTTAACCTACTGAGTTTGTGGTAACTGTGGGAAGCAGCCAGCGGCAACTAATCCATCACTCATAAACGGCAGCAACGACATGGAGCCCAGATGTGTCTGCNGTGCTGGCCTGTGCAGACAAGCTCCACAAGCAACAGGAAGAAGGAAAGGAAATGGTGCCATGTGCCCCAGAAAAATGGCCACCTGTATGTCAACCCTCCGGTGACAGGAAGCCACTCTGAGGATTTAGGCATCTCAGCATGCCCCAAATCCCTGAAGCAACTTCACTTCCTGCCTTCCTCCAAAAGTAAATGAAACAGCAAGGAGAGAAGATGACAGACTGTCCCCCTGAGATTCTGGCCTTGGTGATGACTGAGACAGAAATTTACTATTCTGTAAGACGAAAGTAATTGAAAGGCTTTTCCGCCCCCCCGATCAAGAAGGCACGACAGCAAAATTTCTGCCCAACCACCATGTAGCTATGAACATTAGAAGCAAACCTGTGCAGTTTCCTGGGCTGCCTTGAAAGCTTGGGNGTGCCCAGTCCCACTGTTAACTTTGTTGCAAAGAGGCGGTCATGCCTCTGGGACTTGTCCTCAGATGCCACAGAGACAATTCTGTTTTCACCTCAATTTGTGGTCATAAGACACCTTTCGTCATCAAACCATGGTGGGATTTCTTCTTTATTTTGTCCAAGGATAGAATTTGGCTGAAAAAACACTTTACCCAAAGCAACCTTTTCTCTTCTAACACAATTGTGGCTTCATTGAAGGCCTCAGTTTCAACGATGTCTTTCATGAGCCTTCTCCCCTGAGACATGAGACCAGAAGGGCAGCGGACCCTTTNGTTCCTAGCTCAATTCACTATTTCTTTTTTGCTAATGACTCTGATTGAATCTCAGGACAATACCTTTTGGTTGAAGTAAAAAAATCGATATGTTTCCTTCTGAAGATGCTAACACATAATTCCATTGCCTCTGGCTGGCTGGTTGAGTTAGGGTGATATGCTTCAAGAGGATGGTGCTGAGTTCTGAGTAAGGGTAAGGCCAGCCCAAGGTATGCCGCAATGCACACCCACTGAAAAGCAGGGAAGAAACTCCCTCCTCATACTCCAGGAAGAGTCCACAGTGGACTGTACCACTGTTTCCCNTCATCACTCTTTTTCCTGTGAAAGAACTAGGCACCCCTACTCTGTGCTACACACCTTTCAGCTCCTCCCTGAGGTGCCACTTTCTTCTAATACTGATGTTGAACTTGGCCACGTGCATAACTTGCATTAGCAAATGGGAGGTGAGCAGTAGTAGTGTCTGCCATTGCCTGGCTTAGCCATCGTTCTTCTTCCTCCTCTATGAGGCCAAGGAAGGGGACTGCCCCTTCATCCTAAGTCCTAGAATGAAATGATATGTAGAACAGAGCCCAAGATGACAAGCACACAGCATGAAAAGAGTGAACAGTAAACCTGTGGTGTAGAGCTCTGAGGCGTGGGGGTTATTTGTTACTGCAGCAGAACCTAGAGAAAGCTGTCTACTACAGAGTACTAGAGGGTATGTGGTAATATCATGAAAGAGAACATATCGATCAGGATGCTTTTATCTGCAAGTACCAGAAATTGAACTCAAACTGGCTGAAGGAAAAAAAAGGTGGGAAAGGAGGAATTTACTTGCTTGCTTAAATCCAAAAAAATAGAGTTGGTTTAGGCATAGCCAGATAATAAACAAACAAACAAGAACTCAGACTCTTCTCATCCCCCAGGCCTTCTTTTTATCAGCACCGTTTTGTTATCTGGTTGCTTCCAGCAACTCAAGAATTGTTGCTCAGAGATCCAAATCTAGGCCTAGGGCTGTAGCCCATTGGTAGAGCACTTGTCTAACATGCCCAAGGCCCTGGGTTTGATCCACTAGAGCTGAAAACATAAAAGCAAAGATCTAAATCTATTNGAAAGAAACTCCCTCCTGCTGCCTCTTAAAAAGTCTTGAGATTATCTCCAACTGAACCAGTTTAGGTAGCAATCATCATGGGCAGGGAGGGATTCCTCTCTGTTTGGACAGCCCTGCCTCACCCTCGGCTGAGTGCTCTAGCTCTTTAGGGTATGTGGACTGAAAAACATGGNAAGTTAAGTGCCCAGAAGCAGGAAAATCAATGCAGAAAAGCCTTAGGTTTTAATATAACTTATGTTTTATTATAACTATGGAAAAGCTGTAAGTATCCACCAGAAGTGAGAAATTAGAGCAAAAAGAAAAGGAATAAATATCCCTCCCACCCCCCACCCCGCTTTTTTTGCAACCTTCTTTTGAGCCAAGACTAAGGAGTAACCAAGGACTCTGACTTTCTGACCCTTCTGACCTCTGGTGTGCTGAGATGGCAGGCATGCACCCCCACCCAGTGTATGAAGTGCTGGGGACTAAATCCAGGGCTTCAAGCATGCTAGGCAAGCGCTCTCCCACTCTACTAACTGAGCCTCAGCCTCAGGCTTGTTCTGCTTTCTTAAAGAAATTCTTCACTAAGAGAAAAATCAAAGTCATCCATGTTGGAAGGAAGTATTGTTCTGAAAGACTCCTTAGGTCTAAAGTGATTTAATCCATGATGATCCTTGATTTGAAATGTTTTTCTTTCACTGTATAATTTATTTCATAAAGATGCCTAATTTGTACATGATGAATTCTAGTTACAATTTTATAAGCTGAAGAATATTTTTAAAGATTGTCAATGTTCAAGGCTATACAGAAAATATTAAAACAAAAATAGGCTTGGAAAGAGTGGCTATGGAAGACTAGACAGAATACAGAGTCTGCTACATTGAGGGTAGGGAGAGAGGGTGATGGACAGACCTGGTGGGAGAAGGATCTTTTACAGGATAATCACTAGGAGCCACCTGTGACAAATGCCTCCAGCCCAGTTGTGATATCACATGACAGTGGCATTGTGCTGTAGGCAGCTGGACTTTGACATTAACATAAGACCCAGGTTCACCTGGAAGAGGGCTCCCAGGCAGGTAGACAGGATGACTGGAGGCAGTAAGTGGTAGCAGATACACTTAGCATCACATCTCACTCAGGGGTTGTTTGCTAAAGTCGGGCCAGGAAAGGAAACTCTCATTAAGTCAAAATATCCACTTCAAATCCCTTAAGTTATCCATATGCATATATTACATCCTTCATGAGGTCAGTTTCCTCCTGCTCTCAATACTGATCCCATTNAATTGACNGGTAAGGCAGTACAATGGTGANCTGTGCTCTTGACAGGGCTGACTGGAGGCAGGCTGCCAGGTTCAAGTCCTGTCTCTGCTGCTGACTTATCACCCTGTGTCTCAGTCCCTTTTCTGAACTGTGGCTGTGGCTGGGACAGCAAGTGTTCCCCCAGCACCCATGAGCCCACCCACCCACACAGCCCAGCCTTCCTTGCAGGTAGTTTGGGCTGGGCTCTGTGAGGAGGCGTGGAAAAGATTAAGAACCTCTTAAGCAGAGAAGGTTAAGAACAGGGTGGGACATCGGCTCCACTCTTCATTTCCTGTGTGTTCTGACCTTGCCATTGTTGATAAGAGTGTGGCCAACCTGCATCAGGGCACATGGGTGGGNAAGAAGCTCAGTGATCACCATATTTCCCCAAGACTCACTTCCTTTATTGTCAACTTCCCAGTGTCAGCATCTATATCCAAGAGTTGTGGGGAGGTTAAAAGGGATCATAGTCAAGAAAGCATTTAGCAGGCCTGAAGAGATGGCTCAGAGGTTAAGAGCACCGACTGTTCTTCCAGAGGTCCTGAGTTCAATTCCCAGCAACCACAGGGTGGCCACAAACCATCTGTAATGAGATCTGGTGCCCTCTTCTGGCCTGCAGGGATACATGCAGGTGGGAATGTATATGTAATAAATATATGTATATGTAATAAAGAAATCTTTAAGGAAGAAAGAAAGCATTTAGCAGAGTGACTGCTCGACTGGATCAGTTATTATCACCCAGATGCAAAGTGACCTCTGATGCAGGGTGACTTCTACCCAACAGAGAATTCCATCCTGACTGTACTCTGATTACTCAGGAAGCTAGATTGGTACATGCCTCTCATTCCAGTATTCAGGAAGCTGAGACAGGAGGATTGAAAGTTTGAGGCCAGCCTAGGCTACATGGTAAAATTCTGTCTCAAAAATAGAAACCACAACAAATAAACTGTACACAGAAGAAGCTTTCAAAAACAAAAGTGAAAATAAAATAATGCTCAGACAGCCTGGAAGTTTGAATTTAACAGGTCTTGAGGGGAACAAAGCTCTACAGATGATGATTTTACAATCTTTATTCTTATTGTTTGGTTTATGGGACAGGTTTTCACTATGTAGTCCTNGCTGACCTGGAACTCGCTCTGTAGACCAGGCTGGCCTCAAACCCACAGAGATCTGCCTGCCTCTGCCTCCTGAGTGCTGGGATTAAAGGTGCATACCACCATGCCTGGCTTGCATTAGATGTTCTATTTTGGTTGTGAGCCTAGCCCTCAATGGCTNAGCCATTTCTCTAGCCCTGGCTTGCAGATGATTTTTAAATGCGGCCAGGGTAGAACCACAGGGTTAGATCNGAGGTTCTCAATCAGGGTAATGTGCCTTACCCCAGCTTTGAGACATTCATCTGTCCNCAGATATTCTGGAATATTAAAACTGTAGGGGTGGGGNTGCCATCTAGTAGGGAAAGGGCGCCAATTCTGCCAACATTACAATGCACAGTACAGCTCCCCACACAGTCAAAGTCCAAAAACCTGGGCTACAGGTTATTTCCCAGCTCCTNTCCTCATATGCCTGAAGGACTCTGGTTCCTGCTTGTTTCGCTGGCTCTTCCAAATCCAGGATACCCTGGAAGAACACTGCCCCTAAAATCTCAAATCCAAGTCTGGACTCAACCCAGCTGGGCTGGCTCCAGGCCCGGGAAGGGTCTCCTGCCTCACAACTTCCCTTTAGTGTTTTGTTAACACCCGAATTAAAATACCACACAAACTACAGCTGCTTGTAAACATGCCTCTCTGCTCTAGGGCTTCAGCCCTAATTTGTTCATTTCTGGTTTCCTCAGCACCAAACTCTCTGTATTATGAGGGAGGTGTTCCACAGATTTTATTACATCGTGTGAATTAGATTTCATTTTATCATGCTCCTGGGCATCTCCTGGAAAGATAATGGAAGCACAGAATACAAATGCCAGCAGAAGCCAGAACACTCTGTCTCCAGCTGCATTGATGGCTGCTACTTCTCCGTGTATTCTATGAGCTATAAGGGGACCTTGAGGCCCCCTGAAGAACCCCAGGTGGTAAGTGACTAGAGATTTACAGGATTCTCANGGAGAATCTCATGGAGAGAAGGTCTTGTGTTTTGTTTTTTAGGTTTATTGCATTATGTTTTGCTGCATGGAAGTCTGTGTACCACATGTGAGCCCCAGGCCTGCAGATGTCAGAACTGGATCCCCTGGAACTGGAGTTACAGATGTTTGTGCACTGCCAGGTGGGTGCTTGGAATAGAACCTGGGCCTTCTGCAAGAACGAGTGCTTTTAACCACTGAGCCATCTCTCAGCACTCACCTCCATCTCTTTGAGATGGGGTCTCACCATGTACCTGGACAGCCTGGGATTCACTGTAGATTAGGCTGGCCTCAAATTCACAGAGATTGAGCTGGAGTTTGAGACCTGTGGGAGGGGCTGCAGCTCTGCTGGGAAGTCGCTTGTTATCTAGCATGTACAAGTACCTGGAGCTCAAGCCTCACTAGCAGAGAGACAGACAGAAACAGAGACAGAGAAAGAGACTGGAAAGAAAAATTGTTCAGGCTAAGAACTTCTTTTCTGTGCTATTTCTGAAGTGTTTCTGGGATGGAACCAGTGTGCAGACAGAATGAAGTTGGTCTGTGCGACAAATAACAGGAGACAAGAGCCCCAAGCGTAACTGATCTGGAGTCCTAGATGCAGTACGAGAGTGAATTCCCTTATACCAAAGAAAGCCATCATGAACATAANCTTGAAATTAGGACTGGGTGGGCCAGATGGCTCAGTAGCTAGTGCTATGTAAGCATGAGGACCAGAGTTGGCTCCCCAGAATCCATACAAATGCTGGGAGAGAGTGGTGGCTGCCTGCAGTTCCAGTGTCCAGAAGGCAGACACAGGATCCCAGAGCAAGCTGGCTGCCCAGACCGACCACATGAGCAAGCTTCAAGGAACAAGGGGAACAGTNATCAGAGAGGACTCCCAACGTCGGCCTCAGCCTTTACATGTGGGNCCCGCACACATGCAAACGNGCATACACACATGCGTGCACACCAAANACACATACACATAAGACAAAAAACGTTAGGCNTCAACTATTCATACTTACTGGTGCTTGAGCCATTCCTCTACAAATGGAATGGAGAAGAACTCTGTGAANGGCTCCCCTGCTCTCTTTGGATTCTGGCTGGTCACACAAATGTGTTTGATTGACAAGAAAAAGAANAAGAATTAAGTCAGTTGTTCTATTGCAAATCAATACAATCAAATCCTCGGGGCCATTGAATATTCACGACAGGAACAACTTACTTGTAAAGCCACTCAGTCAGGAAGTCGCAGGCAATGAACTTGGTTCTCTTCCTCTAAAGAGAGAAGATAAAATTAAGTTATATCCTTACTTTACCCACGTGTCTGTGCAGCACAGAGAGGTTAATTGGTTAGACCCNTTTTTAACATGGATGGGTCCATTATGAGGTTTATAAGTGCGTCAACAAGCAGCATGTGGACAATATAAAGCAGCCTGAAGGTATTTCTCTAGTCAACTTTAGATAAAGCATTTCCTGACAGTAGGGACTAATGAAAGGCAACGAGTGCACCTAGTAGGTGCTTATTACGTTTCCTTGCTCTGTACCTCAGGAAGCTGATTTTGAAAAAAAATATATATTTTTTTGTTTTATATGTATTTATGAGTATTTTGCCTGCATATGTATGTGCACCACTTTCCTGGTACCATCGGAGGTCAGAAGAAGATGTCAGATCCCTGGAACTTGGGTTATGGATGGTTGTGAGCCAGGTTGGCACTGGCTACTGCAAGAGCNACAAGTGCTCTTAACCANTGAACCATCTCTCCATTCCTGAAAAGTCTGATTTTATGGTTCACAACAGCTAGGAACCAGTGGGAAGGATTTTATTATCTAAATCACAACTTGCTTAGTCATGTGTGACTTATAGAGAGGACAAGTAGGATGCATTTTGAGAGATGTAACCTTGGATAATTTGTCATTGTGCAAACATCATGGACTAGGGCAGTGCCAACAGCACTAGGTGATGTGACCTCATCTAGTGTGGTTAGTTATTGGGCCATTGACTGAAGCACAGGGCACATGGTACATTGGCTCTTGGCTGAAGCACATGGCATATGGCAGCACATTGGCTACTGACTGAAACACTGGGCACATGGCACATTGTGTTTGTAGAGTCTCAGTCTACTCAAGCCCACAGCTGAACTTCACATCTGGGTGCTACTTTCAAAGGTGGGGAGAAAACATAAAAGTCAAATTTTAAAGCACTGGAAGGTAGAAGCCAAGCACTTGAGGCCACTGTTCCCACAAGCTGTCCTTGTACCCATACTGCACCCCATCTCTTAGCAGAAACCTTACTGCTTCCACACAGCTATCAACTAGGCCAAAAACTATTTCCTGGGTTTCTGAGAAGAATGGGACAACTACAGGTCACAGTTCTGCCTTATGAGACAGAAGTGGACATAGTCAATGAACACTGCTTTCCTGGTTTCTCCTCTGCTGTCGTCTCAAGTTCTCTTCTATTTTCGGTCTGGAATACAGCTGTGGGCCTAGAAGTGGAACAGTCCCTTCAGACCAAAACCCACATGCTCAGCCTGGCATGTGGATACAGCCTTAGGAAGTGGGGCAGGAAGATCAGGAGTCGGATGCCACGCTCAGTTACATAGTGAGTCTGAGGCTAGCCTGGGCAATAGGAAACCTTGCCTCAAACAAAGGAACCAAACAAAACTCCACACACTACAGATGACAGAGCAGGAGTTAGGAGCAGCTGGGCCTTTGCTAACTGCCTTAAGCCACTGTGCCAGCTTGCGCTTGCACTACCCCTCTCTTGGTGTGTAAGGCAACCTAAACTTCACTGGGTTTATTGCCACTCTTCTTGTCATTACATGCAGCCAAATAGAGCCCTAGCTGGGAACTCACAAGGGGAAAACATTCTAGGGTACTGGGTCAAGCTGTGCTAAGAAGGGTACAGNGCATCCCGTCTCCCATTTGTCCCTTCTTGTGGCTGAAACAGAGCCATCAGCTCCTGTCGGAGAATGGTTAAGGGAACAGGAAATGGAGGGTCCCTTTCTGGTTGGTTGTGTAGCAATTTCCTCTGAATTGAGATGCGCCGTCCCCTAGCCATGCTCCTTGGGACTCAGGGAGCAGGGCTACTGAGATGGTTCAGTGGGCGAGGGTGCTTGCGGCAAAGCCTAACTATCTGAGTTTGATACTCGGAACTCAAATGGTGGAAGGGGAGAACCAACTCCCACAGTCCATGCATAGGACTCAGGACACCCGGGGAGCCCCCGAGTTCACAGGGCCCCTCCCCCG
>LZPO01116985.1:392817-406330 GCA_001675575.1 Neotoma lepida | reverse complement strand
GTAAACAGCACCCCTCCGTGGTGTTTGCTTCACTTCCTGCCTCCTGGTTCTTGCCCTAAGTTTCTGCCCTGACTTCCCTGGATAATGGACAAGCTGTAAGTTTGTCCTTCCTCTCCAAATTGCTTTTGGTCATGGTATTTTAACACAAAATAGAAACCCTAACTAAGACTAGGACCAAGTAACTTTTTTTTTCAAGTTAGCTTTGTTTTTTTATTGTTAATTTCTCTGTATATGCCAAATACTGAGCTGACGCTACATTTAAACACATTTTCTTAGTGAATTCTCACACACATATTCTTGTATAAAGCAATTGGAGTTATTTGTACTTTAAAGAGGAAGAAACTAAGGCTTAGGATGATTAAGGTCACAACGCTTTCAGGTCTACATCTCACATAGCAGCTGTGGCTACAACATGAAAGGTCACAGCTAGACAGGGAGCTCATTTGTAACCCTAGCACTCCAGAGCATAGAGGCAGGAAGTGCATGTCTAAGATCAGCCTGGGCTGCAGACTCTGTCTAAATAAAATCCAGTGGATCCCAGTGTCGCTCTCTTTTCTCCAATGGCTTCCACTGTTTAGACAAATTTTTAAGAGGTGACCGAGTCTGAGGAGACCAGAGGTCCCGAGGGTGAATCTGTTGTTTGGATAAACGGTCCTGCTGACAAACTACCTTCTAAATACTTATTTTGCATCCTAGATTGGTGCCGCTCTCAAGTGTAGCCAGAGAAACTTCTTTCTGAAGTAGGCAACAGTTGTTAGTGCACTGAGTCTAAGTAACTGAGCTCTCAGCTGTGGCTGAGTCATCTAGACCAAACTCCTACACCCAAGGGTCAGGGAACATTGAGGAAACAGGGGCAGAAAGGATGTAAAAGCNGCAAATGGGGAGGAAAGCTGCGAAATGCTGATTTCTGGACATGGTGTGGCTATTGTACTAACAGCAGTGCTGACCTGCACAAGATCAAGCCGGTGTAAATCTCAGCATGGACAGGGAAGGGCCCTGAGGCCCTACTCCTGTAGGAGGAGTGACTGGCAGTCAAGAGCTGCTGAAGGACGTCTCTCCTTTGGGGATATGGCCACTGGTAGAGTTCTCATGTCCCAGTCAATGGCCACACACCCATGAGCATGTGGTCAGCACTGGGTGTACTCAGGAGGTCATTAATAACACCAACACAAAAAAAGAGGATATAAGATATAGTGAGGTGGGGTGAGGCCCTAGGGGGTGTTGGAAGGAGGTAGTGTTGGNTGGTATGAACAAAATATATTGTAAAAACATATGAAACATTCAATGAACAAATAAAAAATATTTTTAAAGAAGGCTGGGATACTTTCAGGCTTTTTGTTTTGTTTGTTCTGTTTGATCACAAGCTGTAATTCTAGCAGTCCCTCATCCCTGAAAGGTGTCTTCAAAGTGCATTTCCAGCCTCTGAACTCATCCTAACAGTTAGGCCCTAACTCAGTGGTTCTCAGCCTTCCTAATGCTTCGACCCTCTAATACAGTTCCTCAGGTTGTGGTGACCCCCCAACCATAAAATCATTTCATTGCTACTTCATGACTGTAATTTTGCTACTGTTGCTAATTGTAATGTAAAATATCTGATATGCAGGATATCTTATATGGGACCCCTGTGAAAGGGNCATTTGACCCCCAAAGGGGTCGTGACCCACAGGTTGAGAACCACCACTTTAAGTTTTACTCACATATACCATTTTTNAAAAAAGGGATTATGGATTGAGACTCTCTTTTTCCAAAATACTTGGGACCAGAACTGTTTTGAGTCTCAGAATTTGGGGATCTGTGAATATCTTGGAATGGAGCCAAGACTAAACATAAAATTAATTTATGTTCCATACACATAATCTAAAGTAATTACATTTGATATTTCAAAATAATTTTATATGTCAGTTTCATGGTATATGTCTTAGTCAGGGTTTCTATTGCTGCNATGAAACACCATGACCAAAAGCAACTTGGGAAGGAGAGGATTTATTTGGTTTATGCTTCCATATCATAGTTCATCACTGAAGGAAGTTAGGACAGGAACTCAAACATGGCAAGAACCTGGAGGCAGGAGCTGATGCAGAGATCATGGAAGGGTGCTCCTTTACTGGANTGCTCCTCATGACTTGCTCAGCCTGCTTTCTTGTAGGACCCAGGACCANCAGCCCAGGGATGGCACCATCCACCATGGGTTAGGCCCTCCCCCACTGATCACTAAATAAAGAAAATGCCCTACAGGTTTACCTGATCTTATGGAGGCATTTTCTCAATTGAGGTTCCCTCCTCTCAGATGACTTTAGCTTGTGTCAAGTTGTGATATAAAACTATCCTGCACAGTATAGAACTTTCTCCTGTGGCATCGTGTTGGTGTTCAAAGTTTCAGATATTGGGGCTGGGGGAGGAGCTTTGTTGATACAGTGCTTGCTTGACATGCAGGAGGCCTTGGGCTCAAAGCCCAATGTTGTATAAAACTAGGAGTGATGGCTCAGCCCATAATCTCAGCACTCGGGAGGTGGAGGCAGGAGGAACGGATGTCTACCTGTGCTCAGGACTCTAAGAAGAAAGGAGTTACNTGCTTTGGATTCTCACACTAGAGATGCTCTACCTGGGGGTTTGGAGTGACACAGGTCCTTCCTCGTCTGTCTGGACTATTTAGAAAGTAGTGTATAGTGGCACATGCCTGCCTTCAATGGATTTTTTTCTTACTTATATCTTAAGCAGGATGACATCCACCACTCATTCAGACAAACCTACAGACAACAAGAAGAGCCACAAGGGAATAACATTCCTCTTACAGATTTTGTTTTCCAAACAGTTAATGTATGTTAAGTATTTTTTCTAATTACTTTTTATTATGTTATGTAGATGGATGATTTTCTGTATTTATGTCTATGTTTCACACGTGTACCTGGCACCTGTGAAGGGTGTTGCATCCCCTGGATCTAGAGTTACAGATGGTTGTTGAATGAAATGAGGACATGACTGCTCCAAGGTATGGTTGAGAAGGATTTTATTGTAGATATAAGGGAGATATAAGAGTTCACACTGAACCAGGCCATGAGAGGAGGAGCGAAGAGTGAGAGAGGAGAGAAAGAGAGAAGAGAGGGCAAGTGGACCAAGAAAGTGACCAAAATGTCGGGGTTATATAGGACTGAGAAGCTGGGAAGAGGGAAGCAACGCCCCTGGGCTGAGAGGTTTATGGTAGGAGGCATGGTGAGAAGAGGTGCCACAGGTACTGAGTGAGCCTGGAGGGCTGCATGCATTTTGGTATGCTAATAGGGACCACAGGTGGCCATTTGTCCCAGGTTTCTGACAAATAGGACCTGACAGTTGTGAGCCATGATGTGGGTGCTGGGAACAGAACCCATGTCCTCTGGAAGAGCAGCCAAAGCTCTTTTTTCAAATTATTTTTATTTAAGAAATTTTTTAATTCATTTTACATATCAACCATAGATCCCCCTCTTATCCCTCCTTCTGCTCCCCACCCCAGCCTTCTCTCCCTCAACCTACCCCCCCATCCCCTCCTCCAAAAGGGTAGGTGCTCCCATGGGGAGTCAGCAAAGCCTGGTACATTCAGTTGAGGGAGGACCAAGCCTCTCCTCCCTGCATCAAGGCTGAGCAAGACATCCCACCATAGGTAATGGGCTCCAGAAAGCCCGCTCATGCACCAGGGATGGATCCTGATCCCACTGCCAGGGGCCCCTCAAACAGACCAAGCTACACAACTGTGTGGTGGTATTTTATCTATGCCCTCCCAATAAAATTTATGAGGATCAGAGGAATTAGGAACAGCTACCAGCCTCACCTCACTAACGCCATTGCTTCCAAAAGAGAGTATGATTTCCTATATCTCCATGCCTATATCCCTTTCTGTTCTGTTCTCCCATTGGCTCTCTCAGCCTAGCTACATCACTTCCAGTCTGTCTGTATAGACCTCCAGAATTCTATGGTTGATGTCAGGATTAAAGGTGTGTGTCTCCACGCTTGACTCTGTTCCTAGTGTGACCTGGAACTCACAGAGATCCAGACAGATCCTGCCTGCTAGGTGATAACNGCTGGTGCTAACATTGCAAGACTAGCAGCTGACCTTGTTCCTCTGATCCTCAGNTAAATTTTATTGGGAGACATAGATAAAATGTCTATGTGGACCAACTGTCTCCTGTATGCAGAGGGTCTAAAGTTCCTGAGTTCCTATGAGCTTGGTTCAGTTGTCTNTGTAGATTTCCCCATTGTGATCTTGACCCTCCTTGCTCATATAATCCCTCTTCCTTCTCTTTTCGACTGGATTCATGGGGCTTGGCCTGGTGCTTGGCTGTGGATCTCTGCATCTACTTCCATCAGTTACTGGATGAAGGCTCTATGATGACAATTAGAGTAGTCACCAATCAGATTACAGGAGAAGGCCAGTTCAGGCACCCNCACAACTGTTGCTAGTAGTCTAATCTGAGGCCATCCTTGTGGATTCCTGGAATTTCCCTTGCACCAGGTTTCTCCCTATCCCCATGATGTCTCCCTCTATCAAGAGATCTCTTTCATTGCTCCCCTCTCCGTCCCTCCCCCTGCTTGACAATCCCGTTCCCTCAGGTTCTTATCCCCCATCCCCTACCCTCTATTGCTTCCCCCTCTGGTCCCAGTTTACTCATGGAGATCTCATCTGTTTCCCTTTCCCAAGGCAATCCATGCATTCCTCTTAGGGTCTTCCTTGTTTCCTAGCTTCTCTGGAGCTGTGGGTTGTAGTCTGGTTATCCTTGCTTTACATCTAGTATCCACTTATGAGTGAGTAAATACCATGTTTGACTTTCTGGGTCTGGGTTACCTCACTCAGGATATATTTTCTAGTTCTATCCATCTGCCTGAAAATTTCATGATGTTACTGTTTTTTACAGCTGANTAATACTCCATTGTGTAAATGTACCACATCTTCTTTATCCATTCTTTGGTTGAGAGGCATCTAGGTTGTTTCCAGGTTCTGGCTATTACAAATAATGCAGCCCAAACTCTTAATCACTGAGCCATCTCTCAAACTCCTGAACATTTTCTTTTCAAACATTTTATTTGTGTGGGGGTGCGGTGTGTGTGTGTGTGTGTGTGTTAGCTGAACAGAGACCCACACATGAACAAATGAACACAGCCAAGATTAGAAGAACCTCCCAGTCAAGTCCAGCCCCGATTGCTGCTGATTCATAGAACAAATGATGAGCTAAATAAACAGCCATAATTTTAAGCCACTAATGGAAGCTATTTTTGTGGTGGAAAGTTAACTGATGCTGTTTGTGTTTAACAAGTGAAACACAACTTGTGGTGCAGTGATGATATCCCCCATCTGGCAGTCAGTCAAGACTGCTACCTCAGCCATCTGGCAGAATGCCATGCCCCTGCAGACAAAGCTCCAAGCCAGAGGGGGAGAGTCATACCACAAAGCCACTGCCCTTTATTTGTAAGAGAACCCTGGGGTCACCCTTGGGACAGGGCCGTTGGACTTCGTCTTTAAAGCCTTGTTCTCAAAAGCTGGACTTTGATTTTTAGAAACAAAGACAACTTCCAGCCAAGTCTGGGGAATGAAGTGATCAATGCTCCTTTGTTAAGACGGGAACAAGAAAAGGAACACGGCTATAAAGTTATAATAAGATTTTTCTTGTATGGCTCACAAACTGGGTCTGACAGCAGTTTGAAGAGTCGTCATGGGAACTGTTTTTTCTTTGAAAAATTAAAACCATTAAAAAATTTTAAATTTGGTATACAGAAATTATACATATTTATGTTATCTTGTGGTGCTTTGGTATCTATCTGTTCATATGCAGTGCACAATATTCAAATTAAGTTAAACATATCTCTCTGCTCACGTGGCTCACTTCTTTACATTGCATAATGGGACATATTTCTTGCACCGATGGCCTTGTTACCTTGATGAATGTCGGCTCTGGAGCCAGAATCCCAGGTTTAGACGCTGACTCTTCCTCTTAGAAGTCTCACAAATTGTGNATCTCTCTGGACCTCGGTTTCTTCAGGCACAAAGTAGGGAAGACAAAGCCATCCAGTCGGAGCCACACTGATGATAGTGCAAGGCTGGGGTGGGGCTCATTGGTAGAGTGTTTGCCTCCTGTGCAGGAGGTCCTGAGCTTGATCCCCAGCACCACATAAAATGGTGCATAGTGGTAATCCCAGAACTAGGGATGTGGAGACACGAGGATCAGAAGCTCAAGGTCACCCTTGGCTACATAACCAGTTCCAGGCCAGCCTGGGCTACATGAGACCCAACCTCAAAACACCACTATTACCAAAACAAGATGGCAATATAAAACAGTGTAGTGGTTTGAATGATATGTCCCCCATATCTCCAGTATTTGAATGCTTGGTCCCCGGTTTGAGGAGGCTTACGGGGTGTNGCCTTACGTGAGGGTGTGTCACTGAGGGCTAGTTTTAAAAGCTTAAAGACTTGGTGCCAAGTTGAGTTGGCTCTTTCTGTTTCCTGCTTGTGGTTTGAGGTGTGAGCTCTCTGCTTCCAGCTCCAGCTGCCATGTCTGCTACCTGCTATGCCCACCATTATGAACTCTAACCCTCTGAAACTATAAGCCCAAAATAAACTCTTTTTTCTATAAGCTGCCTTGACCATGGTATTTTATCACAGCAACAAAAAAGTAACCTACTATAGTCAGCCCCTGGCATACAGGAAGCACTCACAGTGACTTTAACATCAAAAACAATCACTTGTGGGTAGGCTGGCCTCCTGACACTGACTCAGATGGCAGCTGATAGATCATCACAAAACAGCCCCTACTTCGAGTCATTATTCATTTAGGTGCAAAGTCCCCAAGTATGAGTTTGGGCTTGGCGATTGGGACCCACTTGATTGTCATGACTATTTTTGGCTTGTGGGGAGTTTCTCACCTTTCTAGATGAGGAAGGACCATTTCCGCCATCATCTGCTTAGGAAGTCATCACCTGGAGTGAGTTGCTGAGGTTCAGCAGCAGCAGAACTGATCGGCATCTTGGCTCAGCCAAGGACTATTACTGACCTTGTAAATGCAANTAAGATATTCCTTTTTCCCAGACTGCTGCTTCCACACTTTCAACTGCTAAGAACACCCAGCTACACCACCAGGCTATTTTCCAGAACCAATGGAATCTCACACACAAACACCAAGGAGGGCTGACCCTGAAAGAAAAGCGGTACTCATGCTTGAGATCTGCTGAGAAGGGCTTGAGTGTTCTTGCACAAAAGGTAATTACATGCTGCACTCCAGTGTCCCTGTTCCCACCAAAGTCAGCTGCTGAAATCCTAGCCCCAAGGCGATGGCATCAAGAGGTGAGGCCTTTGGAAAGTGATTAGGACATATGAGTAGAGCCTGTGAGGGGAACTGAAACAGGAGTTTAGAAGCTGCTTTTCCTAAAAATCATGGTCTCCTCACTTGGCCCCACAAGGTAACCAAAGACAGGATGTAAGCCTAACATCTCTGCCTTCCTTCTGTGTCTGTCTCCTTTACTTAGGCTGAAGGCACAGAGACAAATCACTGTCCCTAATCTTTCCTCCAGTCACTGAGGATTCCATTCCTCATGCAGCAATTATCCATGATGGTGAGGTCACACTGAGAAGCAGAAGTGATGGAGGCCTGAGGATAAGATGTATCCCTATGTAGAACTGAAATGGAGCTAAGATCAACCACAGCCCNCCTTATCCAGGCCTACTAAACTGCGCATGCCCCTTGTCCTCTGCCCCAGTTCTTTCTCTNCTTCAGCTTAAAAGCTCATGTCAGTATCCCAAAGACAGACTGGGTCGCCGCACCTCTTTGAACTGCTTCTCTTCCCAATGTGGCCATACTGAATAAATCCCTGTCTCTGCTCTTTACAGTAGCTGTCTCTTTAGTTGGCACAAGTTGCTGAGCCTAGCTTCGTGGGAAGGGGGCTATGAAAGCCCAGGCTTTTGGTCCTAGAAACTCTAGTTATTGGATTAACAGCCCCATAAAAAGAGGCCCCATGTTAGGACAGCATATGAGACAGAATGGAGGCACCGANGGGCTTGTAGTGCTTGCCTGTAAACCTAGCACATGGAGAGTGGAGGCCAGAGTGTAGTAGTTCAAGGCCATCCTCAACTACACATTGAGTTAGAGGCCAACCTGAGCAAACAGATCATGTCTTGAAGAAAATAAAGGTGTGTGTGTATCAGGGGAGGGGATTGTANTATCAATGAACTGGGAAGTAGGCCCTCCCTGAAGTAGGACCGAAAGAGAGGGAAAGGCTGGATATAATGGCACAGACCTTTAATCCCTGCACTTGGGAGGCAGAGGCAGACAGATCTCTGAGTTCAGAACTATCGTGGTCTATATCAAGTTCCAGAACATCCAGGGCTACATAGTAAGACTGTCTCATGAAAAAGGAGGAGGAGGAGGAAGGAAGAAGGAAGAGGAGGGAGAAGGAGGAAGGATGAAGGAATGAAGGACCTGATTCTGTCGTAGCCTTATGTACAGCTCCCCAGCTGTCTCTTATACACATCTAGATGTGTATAAGAGACAGCACACATACTCTCCCCTCCTCTGCCACACACACACCCTCCCCTCCCCTGCCACACACACACACCCTTCCCTCTCCTGCCACTGAAGGCTCCACCACCTGTCTCTTATACACATCTAGATGTGTATAAGAGACAGGGAGAAGGCAGCAACACTGGAAGGGGAAGAGATCTTGAAGCCCCTCACCCCTGATGGCTGAGAACAAGATACTTTTGCAAATAATGTTACAAATCTGTGGCTGCACCAAAACAATAACTGATAACCAACTTGAAGAAGGAAAGATTTATTGTCTCCNGAGCTAAAGGGTTTCAGCCCATGCACTGTGGCAAAGTATGGCAAATGCTAGCACAAAAGGGCTGTTTGCCTCATGACAGTTGGGAGCAAATAGAGTGAGGAAGGTCACACCCAATAGCCTAACTTCCTTCCATTTGTATCACACACACCCTCCCCTTCCCTGCCACACCTCCCCACTCTCCCCTCCCCTGCCATACACACACCCTTCCCTTCCTTGCCACGCACATACTCTCCCCTCCTCTGCCACACACACACCCTCCCCTCCCCTGCCACACACACACACCCTTCCCTCTCCTGCCACTGAAGGCTCCACCACTTCTCAGTAGTGCCACAGGGTGGGACTTAAGCACCAAACCCTAACCACCTCCATCAAGAGACAGTAGATCCAAGCATTTACAAGTCCAGTTCAGAAATTACCACTTACAGGGCCTTGGAGAAGTGTCAGTCAGTACCTAAGTCACTTGGGACACAAGTACCCGAAGACCCCAGTTGGGATCCTTAGAACCCCTGTAAGGCTAGGGACAGAAGGAACTGTGTCTGTAGCTCTAGNGACCCCCACTCCTCCCACCTCCGCCATGAGATGAGAGATAGAGACAGGAGAATTCNCCAGAAGCCAGATATCTTGGCTTATACAGTGGCAGACAAGAGACCTTGTCTCCAAAAGGTGGAAAGTGAAGAGTGACCCCTAGGGTTGTCTGCTGACAATTTNCGGATGTGCTATGGCACGCATGTGCCTGCACTCACAAACACAAACACAAGATTCATCATACACATAAACACATGCAAAGATGTTTAAAAAGAAGAAATTATCTCTTGTGTGTCATAGCTACAGATTAACAAAAGACTACCAGCCTCCATAACATGATTCTGTCACTTAATTGCAATCTTCAAAACAGGCCCTGACTTTGAAAGAACAATATTCGTCCACTTATCCATCCATTCATCCATCCACCCACCCAGCCACCCAACCACCCAACCACCCAATNAATATTTTGCTACTTTGGAGCCACACTATGAAGCAAAACAGAAAATAAGTAAATTAAGCATAAATAACCATAAGCCAGCATTTTAAGAGCAAACTAGAAGTCAGCAATTATTCTTGAGCCATATCAAGATAAAATGTCAAGGGTTCCAGGAAGCCATGAATGACTCCACTGTTTAAGAGCCATTTGGATGCAAGTTTGGTGGCTGGTGACAGATAGAAAAGACCCAGTTGTGTAAGCTTTGTTTGCTGGCTGCTCGTTGCTCAGTTGAAGCATCTATGACCAGTGACAGGTCGAGAGGAACAGCTGGGTGGGAAAAGGGCAAACCAGAATAGCAGACGTTCCACTTAGAGGTGACAAGTGTGGGGGCAGAAATAACTGCATCTTTAAACCTTCAAAAATAGTCCAAGCAAAGGTCACACAACCAGGGCAGGGAGAGATGGAGAGAATCATTAATTAAGAAACCCTAAGTCAGGAAAGGGAACAAGTGAACATCAATTCACCTGCCTTGGGTATGTATAGCATTCAAAGACCTGAGCATCCTGGGAGANGAGCAAGAAGCTAACATTCCTTGGTACCCACAAAAATTACTAAATAAATATTATTAAATATTTGCATACTTCCTCTCAGTGACAGAAGATGTTCTGTTATCTCTTTAATAGTTGAGGAAATTAAAGTTCATTCTTGAAGACTTATTTTTATTTATGTGTATGTATGTGTCTGTCTGTGTATGTCACATGTGTGCAGGTGCCCAAAGAGGCCAGAAGAAGGTATCAGATCCCCTGGAGCTGGAGTTACAGGCAGTTGTGAACTACACGACATGGGAGCTGGGAACTGAACTCAGGCCCTCTGCAAGAACAGCAAGTGNTCTTAACTGCTGCACCACCCCTCCATCCCCAAAACTCAGATTACTTAAGGCCATTCTGCAAATACATGGTCAGATGGGATTCTGGCCTGGCCTTTGACACTGTTCAGTTCTTGCAGATGGAAACTCTTAAGAATCCACCTTTTCCCTGATCTATCATTATGACATGTATACATTACTGCTGTGTCCAAGTCCTGTGCAACAGCCAATGGCTGACTGCTTGTTTTTGTTTCTGTCTTGAGATAGTTATGTAGCCCAGACTAATTCAGAACTCTCAGCATCATGGTCCACCCCCTAGCTCCTCCCACCCCCCACCGCCCACAGCCGCTTCAGCCTCCTAGTGTGGGTTGCTGGTACTGACATCTGATGTTTAGACTGTCTTCATTTACTCAGCCACAGCTCATCTGCTAGATGATAAGATGAAATACAAGTTGGCACAAGCCTGCTCATTAACCTCTAATATACACAGAAATACCTTGGATTCTTTGAAAGCAGTTCATCATTGCCTAGGGCTGGAAACTTTTTTGTCCCTTTGTTTCAAGATTATTTATGAAACATTAGATATGCAACCTTCAATGTGAAGTCTTAATTGCAGCCCTTTTAAATGATTTCATACCCTCTGAAGGGTGTAAATTAGAAGACTAACAGCACAGTGAATGAAAGGACATGCCATGAACACAGCTGCCCCAGGTCCCAAAAGGAACCCAGCATCGGTTCCACTCTCGCTGCTTCTCTCCTATCAATNTTGTGAGAAGCATCAGACACACAGGCGAGAGGTAGGAACAACCTCTCCATCACCCTTCACCCACCAGTGTTTAGGATCGTCTGTGGCTTTCAGCCAGGGCCAGGTCCTAAGAGGAGAGACACTCTTTGTGTCCANAGTACCTGAGCCCCAACACCACTTGATTTCATTCATGTGCAGATAACCTTGTGTCTGTGCACCTGTCTGTGCATCTGTGCGTGGTATACGCTAGGCTTTGAACTCCTAAGCACTGAGCCATGTCGACGGCCTCCCCTCACCCCCTCCGCAGACATTCTGTACAAGTTTGCAAAGACTCTATTGTGATCCTTTCATTGTTTCATCACGTCCTACCCTGTGCTCAATTTAATAAAAGGCCGCAGCACACTGAATCTGCTCNGTCCAGCAGCAACAGAGGAGAAAGGGCAGGACAGGAGATGGCTCAGTGGGTAAAACGCTTTCTGCACAAGCATGAGAATCTAAGTTCAGATCCCCAGGACCCACATAAAAGCTGGACACGTGGTGCATGTGTGTAACCCTCCTCACTGGAGGCTCATTGGCCAGCCAGTCTAGCTCAGAAGGGAAGTTCCAAGGTCATGGAGAGAAACTGTCTCAAAAAATAAGGTGGAGGGCAACAAAGGAGGATACTTGAAGTAGACCTCTGGCCTCCACACAAGGACACACAGATGAATGTGCCCCCCACATGTACACACACACACACACACACACACACACACACACGAGGAGGGCAGAATTGCTAAAAGGTGACTGAGAGGTCATCTGGTTTTTCATTCAGTGACAGGAACTGAAGTGACAGACGAGTCCCGGGGACAATGTTGGGCCCAGAGTGGACTCTCCTCTCCAGCCACTCCAGCCTCATTCCCACTCCACCCAGCTGCACCTGGCATCTGTTTCACACCACAGAGAGAGGGGAGGGGAGATCTTAAAAGAGAACACAAGCAGTGAGTGGAAGCCATTGAGCGGTGAGCAGAAAGTGAGACTCTGAAGCAGCTTGGCCTTCATAACCTAAGGCCAGCAGCCATCTGTTTCCCAGCAGACAGTGGTAAGGGGAAAGTGGCAGCATTTCCAGTGTCTGTGCCGAGCATGGCCTTCGATTCTGCCTATGAGGAGAGACAAGAGCCTAGACAGGATCACCTAAGGTGTCCTCTGTCACTTGCTAGCTGGGTGATCCCAGGTAAAAATGNATTACCCTGAGTTTTTCAGACCTTCCTCCAAGAGGGGTGGGGGTGGAAAACAGAGGGCCTAGTCTAGAAAGTTCTTCTCAGGGTGGAACGGGCTGATGAGTGGCAAGCACTTGGTCAGTGCTGATGGGCTGCAAACAGCAAATGGAAGTGAAGACAGCACCTCTCACTTTCCTGGCTATCTGCCCTCCCTCTAATTTTATCTATCTGAGGTGCGTGTGTATGTCTGCATGTGCATGGAGGCTGGAGGACAGCTTCGGGTGTCACTCCTCCCCTCACATGCCTTCCACCTTGTTTGAGACAGGGTCTCTCTCTGGGAGGGACCTGGGGGGCTTACTATTTGGCTAGGCTGGTGAGACCATTCCAGGGATCACNCCGTCTCTGCCTCCCCAGCACTGGGAATTACAAGCAGATGCCACCACACCTGGAATTTACATAGGTGCTGGGGCTCGAACTCAGGTCCTCATGCTTACACAGCAAACATTTTATTGGCTGANCTACTTCCTCACTGGCCCCTCTATTTTCAACAGCTACTCCAAGAGCATGTAAAAACAGGAGAGGAGAGTTTCCTCTTCTGTGATACTGGAACTGCTGCTAATCATCTCTCTGGCCTTCTTGGTTTACAGTCTACCTCAGCAAAGCTGCATGTCAATAAAAACATTGTGTTCACTGTGGCCTGGCTGGCTGTNGAATGGCAAGACAGAGGAAAGCATGGAAGCGCCTCAGTTTGAATGNACCAGGCCCATGTGGCAAAACGAGTCATTTCCTACAGAGCAATGTGAAGACCTGTCACACCTTATGTGGGTGGAAGAGATGACGCTCCTGTCCTCCTCTACCCCAGGACCATAGACGATAGCTGACCTGCACTGTCATGGAGGAGGAGGCCCACCCAGTGCTGGACCTGGGCTTTGCTGAGCAGCCATGCA
>LZPO01116985.1:362653-373236 GCA_001675575.1 Neotoma lepida | reverse complement strand
ACACACACACACACACACACACACACACAACAAACACATATACACATTTAGGCAAAACATATTAATAAATCTTTAAAAGAACATTCTTTACTTGTGTGTGTATGTGTATGGAGTCCAAANGTCAGTGTCAGGTGTCCTCCTCANTTGCTTATTTATTGAGACAGGATCTCGTACTGAACCTGGAGTGTACTAATTCTGCTAGACTGTCTGGCAATTGAGCTCCAGGGATCCTCCTGTATCTGTCTCCCCATCATAGGTGCTGGGGAATCAAACCCAAATCAGGGTCCTCATCCTTGAATTACAAAGATACAAAGACTCTGTTAAGNCATTTCTTCAGTCCCAGGAATGTTTTTGTCTGTTGTTGAGATTGTTTTTTTGTTGTTGTTGATGTTTTTTTGAAACAAGGTCTCACTGTGTGGGCCTGACTAGCCTGGAACTCACTTTGCAGACCAGGCTGGCCTTGAANTCATAGAGCTCTGACATCTCTCCCTCCTAAGTACTGGGATTAAAGGTATGTGCCATCATGCCCAATACCCCATGAATTCTTTAAACAAATGAGGTGGTTTACCCACAGTTTGATCTACTCATTTTCTTCTTCCCTTCATCCTGGGTATCAAACCTGTGTGAATTTGAGGAACATACTCTACCACCAAGCTATTCTCAAGTTTTAAGTGCTTTCACGNTTAGGAAAATTGCTTGTTTTCTCTGACCTGTACTGTAAGCACTTAAGGAAATCAGGTGTGCTGTCTATAGAGCTTATAATCTATTACCAAAGAATTAGCTGGAATTCACTGATTAGGGAAATTTAATGGTATATGTGTGCTAAATGGTCCTTAATCTAAGAACAAGTGGGACTGTATAGGGAGCAGAGGAAGCCCGGAGTCGGTCTGAGTGTCCTGAGTGAAGTCCTGAGTGAAGGTGTGCTGTAGACGTGGGCATAGCTGTTTCAAGACCACCACAGCTTCGGACCCATGGAGCAAATNACAANGCCTTCTCCTCAAGGGTGAAGATCAGAGGGAAATGGCAAAGCCTTCCCTTCCAGCCTGTGTGTGGATGCTGATAATGTGTGTAGAAATTATCTACAATATTGTTCTCCCACCAGATGTTTTTGGCCTGAAGACTATTCCCCCACAAAGAATGCTCTTACTGAGATCAGTTAAACCTGCCTCCTTGATCTGGCTGTAAACCATAAACCCCGCCCCCTTATCTGTAATAACCTCTTTTCCTTGTTCAACTTTATATACTAAACACGCTGAGCTTCTGGGTTGCTGGGGTTTCTGTGGCAGAGAGTCCAGGGCATCAGATCTTTGTCTGTCTTTTCTCCATTTCCTCACTGCCCCAGTCAGGTTCAAGTCCTTGGTGGCCATGGATGAACATGGCAGGAATGGGTGTTCCATTTTATATAGCATTCAAGGGCTGATGAATGAACTTAGGAGTTGTGGGAACTGAGGCAGTTACACTGCATTTCTGTACTGGGTATCTGGGTAAAAGAGGTGAGAGTCTTTGAGATGGAAAGAAAGCTTATAGTGTTTATAAGTAGTGAGACTCATGCCTGATCCAGCACCAAAGACAGTTTCCAGCAGGAGAAGATACATGTGAGTGAGGTAGCTCCTTCAGGAGCAGAATGGAAGCTACTCTGCTCTGGGTTAGAAAGGCAGTAGGCATGGAAGTGGTGTGAAAATGGGTCATGGATTCCTTTGAGAAGCCTGGCAGAGAAGGGAACACAAACAAGAGCTGCAAGAGGAGATGGACTCAAAATAGGTTTTTCTCATGCGATCACAGATCAAGTATGTAAAGAGATAAGCTAGCAGAGATGTGAAAGATGTCGGCATGGAGAGGACGAAGTGATAGACCAAGATCCTGGGGATAACAAGATGGTGGTACCAAAGTTCAGAGAGCACTGAGTCATGATTGGTGGGGGTGTGCCTTTATGTATTGATGGATCAAGTGTGTNTGGGTGTTTTTGACAGGGACTCACTCTATAGACCAAGATGGCCTGAGACTCATAGAGATCGCCTGCATCTACTTTCCAAGTGCTGGGGTTAAAGGCGTGCACTATATGTGTGTTGGTAAAGAAGTTGGATTTCCTGCCCACTCTCAACTGCAGGCATCTTGTCAGTAAATGTGTCCTGTGCTAAGTGGGAGGACCATTTATTTGGGTTAGAACTTGGACCAGTGGATNTGTGAGGTGGGAGAAGACACTGATGAACACTGATGAGCAGTGCCCAGAGCTGGTTGATGTCATTTTCTCTGGCTTGCTCAGCTGCTCTGTTGGAGAAAGAGGCATTCATTCAGGGTAGACCCATGCTGGGATCTGACCAGTGGGATGAGGGACCTACTTTCTAATAACTGCTGAGCTCGAGAATGGGTCAAGGACAGCAAGAGGATATTGATAGCAGTAATCATGATGGTGTTAAAGTAGGAAATGAAGAACTTCAAATGCCGAGGCTCATTAACAGCACACACCACTCTATGATTTAATTAGAACACGGGAAGGAAGGAAGCTTATTGATAACAATGCAATCTGGAGAATACAAAGGCTTTAGTTGTTGTTGGAAAGATGAGCAAGAACACTGATGAACATTTACAAATGATCTACTGAATAGGCAGGCAGGCGTGCACACAGCAGCAGTAGAGCCAGNGAGGAGAAAGGACTTAACTTTGATACTGACCAATGTTGTACCTTGTTTTCATGAAATTGAGCTCCTGCCAAGTCTACTGGCTGTGATAATTTTTTAGTGGAGTCATGCTATTAGAATGCAATAACTAACTTCAGGGTAAGATTACCAGAAAGAATACACACTTTTTAATCCCCTCCCCCACCCCCCGCCCGCTCCCTGCTGCTCCTTTTTCTTGGCTCTTTGGAGCATCTGTGTAGCTCAGGCTGGCCTCAAACANTGGGTCTTCCAGTTCCAGCCCCTCGAGTGCTAGGATGACAGATGTGCACCACTACACCCAGCTCCATGCTTCCTCTAAGAAACTGAACATACTTGCTATGTTATTATACAAAACTACATTGTTTATATGTGTAAGAATTGGGTTTAGTCATTCTTCCAGTTAGCTTCCACTGTCAACTTGACACAGACCAGAGACATCTGAGGGAGTCTCAATGGGGGATTGCTTCAAACAGACTGGCCTGTGGACATGTCTGTGGGCATTTTCTTGATTGTTCACTGATGTGGGCAAGGCCCTTGTTTATATAAGAAAAACTGGCTTAGCAACAGCCCCGGGAGCTAGCCGGTAAGCCCCAGAAGCTAGCCGGTAAGTCCCGGGAGCTAGCCAGTAAGTATCATTTTTCCATGGTTTCTGCTTCAGGTTCCTGCTTTGAGTTCCTGTCTTGGCTTCCTTCATCTGTGGACTAGAACTTGTAAGCTGAAATAAACNCTTTCTTGCCTGAGTTGCCTTTNGTCAGTGTTTTATCACAGCACAAAATAACTAGGACAGTCATCTGGATTGAGGTCATGGTGGCCTTATATAGAACCCATCATCATCTCACTGCTCAACAGCTATTACTCTGTCATTAATTCACTTGTTTTCAGAGCACACTGAAATCTTTTGTCCCTATTTTACCCAGACATGACAGCCCCAAAGAAACCAATTCCACAACAGAAGGCAAAGCAAGTTTATCAATATTTAAGATTATGTATTGATTTGAGTATTTCCAAATGCAGGGCATCTTCTCATACATTATCTCATTTGGTCCCCACTACAGCCCTGTGAGGTAGGAAATATCTCCCCCAGAGAGCACCTCCCCAACACTACTTGTGATACTGTCAAGTTGACAGGGTTTAGAATCACTCAGGAGATAAACCTCTGAGCATGTCTGTAAAAGAAGTTTCTAGATTAGATTGAGATGGAACCATGTAAGGGGTCCTAGACTGAATAAAAAGGAGAAAGTGAGTTGAGCCCCAGCATCCATCTCTCTGTTTCCTGGTAGTGAATGCAATAAGACTGGCTGCCATGAGCTCCTGCTGCAATGATGGACTGTGTAAGCATTGCGGCTTGGATGGAAAGGTATCCTGGTAATTGGGAGCTAAGGAATACCACAAAGTCACTGCAAATATAGCAGCTTACAGCCCTGCTCCAGGGAAAGGTTTTCCCAATGTAACAACTCTGCCCCGGCAGAGGAGAGTTTCCCCAGCGAAGTTGTTTCAGCTCTGCTCAGGTCCAGTGAAGTGTTACTGTAGGTGGACTTTTCTGTCCCGCCACCCACTCCCCAAATAACCACATAGAGGCTTATCTTGCTCNCTCTGCATCTCATGGCATCTCCTTTGACTTCACCCTTCTCCCCAGCATTCTCTCTGCCCCCGACAATCCTGCCTAGCCAACAGCCAATCAGCTTTTTATTAACAANGAGAGTAACACATCTTCACAGTATACAGAAGGATTATTCCACAGCATGTTACAGCTCTGCTCTGCTTAAGGGAAAGTTTCCCCAGAGAAAGTGTTAATAGTTCTGCTTAAGTCCTCAAGAGTGTAACAACTCTGTTCCCCTAGGGGAAGGTTTCCCCTGCAAAACTGTTACAATTCTGCTCTGCTCTGGCTCTGGCGAAAGTTGTTACAGCTGGGCTTCACTCCAGTGAAAATGTCACACCACATAACAAACCTCACTCAAGACATTTATTGGGAAGGAAGAATCCAGGAGGGTGGCTGCCTCTANGGCGAGGCAGCAGCAAATTGAACAGGGTAGAGCTTATATAGGGTTCTTTGGGCGGTGGGGGGGATGGAAATGGGGCAAAGGAGGGGTGGATGGGGGGGTGGAGCATTCCAAAGTGGCTTGGGATTAGTGGGATTTAGTGCTCAGGGATTGGTGGGATTTCAATCCCTGTTCCCAAGCCAGGGTCAGGGTGTTTTTCCGTGGCTCTTTTCACCCTACAGAGTACACCCTCAAACTGTGAGCCAAAATAAACCCTTCCTTGAGTTGCTTTTGTGAGATGTTTTATCACAGCAATGAGAAAACAAGCTGTACTGAAACTGTACTATAAAGAACTAGTGGCCTGGAAAAGTGAATTCTAGAGGTAAAAGACAACAATAAATATACAGACACCCAAATATTGCTGTAGATTAGTTCCTTGGGTAAGGACGGTAAGGGTGGAATTTACAAGAACATCAAAATGAAACATTTTTCTCTGGAGCAAGTGTTACACTGAAGAAGGAATTCAAGCCCTAATGGGGTTGAAATAGATGGTTTGGGGGTACTGATTCTGAGCCCACAACTTTTTTCTTCTGTATTCTCCATTTCTTCCAACTCATCTCTCTTCCCTTTATACACTAGCAAATTCACTGTTTCAATAAACGTTTCCTGGCCTGGAACTATTCCATGCAGCAGCTGTATATTGCTATTTAAATTTATTAAAATTAAGTAAAGTAAGAAATTTGGTCCTTNAATTCTGCCAATCCCAAATCACATGTCAAACACATTTAACAGCACAGATTATTGAAGGTTCTATTAGTGCTGTATTGGACAGTTAATGTAACAAGAATGAAAATCTTCCAGTAGTTGGGAGGCTGAGGCAGTATTCTGAGCTGGAGGCCAGCCTGCAGTACAAAGTAAGAAAAGAGAANAGGGAGACGGGAAAAAGGGACTGGGAAAGACAATGAGAGAGAATAATTAGGAATGAATCTGTCTTTGACTTNGAGATATGAAAGCTTTGNAAAGAAGGAAAACTNACTCTTCCCGTAACNAAGGATTTGTGGCCACATGGCTCCATCTCCTAACGTCACGACGTAGGTACCATTATTATGCCTACTGTAAGATTATTACAGGACCCCACGACCAAGGCACGTGGGCTACAAGGAACAAGTGATCCAGCATGTGTTTGTGGGAGTTCAGAANGGCTTAAGACAAGAAGAGATCAAAACTCACTTGTCCACACCANAGTACNCCCGAAATGGAACAGTGATTCCCTACACTGGAATTACCTGTCTACAGAGCCCATTCCCTGCTTCCCAATGGAAGCTCTGCGGGCGGTCCGGGTCTCCACCCCCTGACTCGGTTTCCTCCTGCATGCCTGTTGCCTGCGGTCGCACCGGAATCCAAACAGCCGCCAGCTTGTTTTTCCGCGTGTGGGCCCGAGTCTTGGCTAGTCTGCCCGGGGGGGGTCACCCGCCTGGCGCACAGAGGCTTGGAACCTGCGTCCCCGTGGGTCCCGCCCGAGTCACGCCTGGCCCGGCCCGCACGGCCGCCTACCCTCGCAGATCTGCTCCCACAGGTTCTTCTCCGGAGGCTCGGCGACCTGCGCGGGCGACACGAGCCCTTCTAGGGACCCGGGCGACACTGCGGGCACGGGCGTCCGCGTAGTGGCCGACGAGTCCACGGAACCTCCCGTCTCCTCGCGCTGCACGCCCCGGTTGAACACCGGTCTGGGCGCCGCCATGCACGCGGTTTCCACAGCAACCGTGGGCGCCTTGAGGCCGCGACCCGGAAGAAGACGGTCCCCTCGGGGGCGTGCCAGAAGCGAGAAGATGACTTCCGGGTCGCGGCANCGCGAGCGCTCACGTGGGCAGATTTGGCCTGCGGGTGGACCAGGTGAGTGCGGGTGGCGCGGGCGGGCCTCGGAGTGGCGCCTGCACGGTGAGGGAGGGGAAGAACAAAGATAAGTCACCCCCAAACCTGCCCGCAGCCCTCGGTTTTCCCCCAAGTCCTCCCGTCTTGAAGACGGCCCGGGGATGACCCTGGCTAGCAGCTTGCGGTTGGTGAGGACAGCACACGCTCCTCTGGGTTCGAATCCGTGTTTTGCCCCTTGCTGATTTTGAGACCTGGTGATTTAACGTCTCCGAGGCCTATGAGTTTTTGGGGTCACACCAACTCTGTCTGAGGCTACCGCGGGAATTTAAAAGTGCTTTAAGACAGGGCGTACAGGCCTACATCTGTAATTGCAGCACGCAGGATGCTGAGGCAGGAGGATCACGAGTTGCAGACCAGCCCGGACGGTGTAGCCAAACAGTATCTAAAAACAAAGCGCTTTTGAAGAAAGCATGTGTTTCTGGGTGATGCAGTATAGGTTCGTTTCCACTTGTGTCAAGGGTGGATACCTGTAAGTTACAGGGCTGGAAAGGAGGATGTTACAGAGTGCTGAGTNGCAGAACTGAAAAGTGGGTTGTTAAGCTGACTCCTGGGACTTTCTTATTCCAGTCACCTCTCTTGACCACCACCCCCAATTCTGTAGCATCCTGGTCTTACTTGACACTACCCTCTAGGGACTTGTATCTTCCTCTCTTTTGTGAGTCCCCTTCCTCTCTCTAAAAGTCGGTATGCCTTGAGGCCCAGTCTGTACCCTGCTTAATTACCATCCCTGTAGTCCTGTTTATGTTATCCATGTTGGCCAGAGTCACACCTGTGCCTCAAACCTGTACATANGCCTGTTCAGNGGGTGTATCAAGGCATCTATCTGTCCAGGGCAGCTGGTTTCACACAGCTGCCCAATCACCCTCGACCTTTGTCTAAAGGATTGACATCACCATCCTTCTATTGCTCAAGCTAGAAAACCATGTTCAAACATTTTCTTGACAACTGGNCACAGTGTGTTGGTTAGTTGTATGTCAACTTGACACAAGCNAGAGTCATTTGGGAAGAGGAACTCCCAGTTGAAAAAATGCCTCCATAAGATTTGTCTGTAGGCAAGTCTTTGGGACATTGTCTTGACTAATGATTGATGTGGGAGAGCCCAGCTCACTGTGGGTAATGCCACCCTTGGGAAGTGGTCTTGCGTTGTCTGAGAGAGCAAGCTGAGTTAGCCATGAGAAGCAAACCAGTAAGCAGCATTCCTCCATGGCTTCTACATCACTTCTTTCCTTTGGTTCCTGCTTTGAATTCCTGCCATGACTTCCCTCAGTGATGGACTGTTACCTAAAAGTGTAAGGTGAGCTAAATCCTCTCCACAAGTTACTGTTGGTTGTGTGTTCTATCACAGCAATAGAAGCCCTAACAGACAAGCATGTTGTGTGACCTTCCTAATCCTGAACTTAACAGTCTTGCCTCTCTTGGTCCTTGCTGGAGGGAAGGAGGGTTGAGCTAGCTTCCTATATACCCCTAACTGGCCTAGCACTCAATATGTAGACCAAGCGGGCTTCTAACTTGTGATTTTTCCAAGCTCGGGAAATCATGCCATCATGTGTGGCCCACCCTTCCCCCGTCACCTGTGTCATCTTGTTATGTGTCTTTTCCCCATCTACTCGCCTTTTGATGACTGGTGTTTATCTCATTCGTCTCTGAATCATTAGTAGTCCTGTAGTAAATATTGACAACCTGCCCTGGGCCACGTACTGAGCAGCTCCAGGAATACGTCAGGTAATAGGGTAGATAGGGTTGGATGCATGGGTTTAGATATTACCAGAAATGTTCATGTAACCCTAGAGCAAGGTGTGAATGGACTTGAACTATAGTCTATGGCCTAAATCTTTGAAGCTGCTAGGAATGACCCGAGTCCTGTGTAAACCCTGTGAGCTCAAAGCCAAGGAGTACTGCAGGATGGAGTTGCTCCTGGCTTCCTAATTTCCATGCCCCCCACCCTCTTAGAAGCCTCTGGTTCCCTGAGTCCAAGGAGTAGCAAGAACCAGATTGGTGACTATAGTGAAAGCCATTTATTGAGGCCTCCAGCCGCTTGTCATAAGCACTTCTCTTTTCCTGAGGAAAGCTAGGTAATCAAGGTTTCTAAGTGTTCTTGCCACTCATTAATTCTCCACAGTCATGTTGAAACTGGCTTGCAGACTGAGGCAGCCCTCAATTGAATACCTTCTGGTTCAGCCTTTATATGGATGGTAATGCTGGGGTCCAGAGAAGCCAATGGTATGAGGCAAGGAGAGAATACCAGTGTTTGCATTTGACCCAAGTNTGTGGAGTCCTGGCTGAGGCTTGTCTCTCTGTGCCACATTGTTTTGGTAGCTTGGTATGGTAAAAGTTGGTAGACAGGGGGGTTCATTCCTGCCTAACGTAGGAGGGCTATTTAGATGAGGCAGAGGAAGGGGTTGACTTAACTGTGCCACCTTGTTGGATCTGGTGGGAGTCAGTGAGGATGGCTGCTTGGACTTTGTCTCTGCTTCATCTGGTAAAAGGGAAAGTAGGGGGACCAGCCAACAGCTTGTTCATAGTTGGGTTCTGCAGTGCTGGCTTGGAGAGGCACTTGGTAAATATCTGTTGAATTTAAGTCGAGGGGGTTTCAGGAAGATAGTAGACAAGGTCTTACCAGTGCTCAAAGCCTTTTCTGTAGGTTCTCCAGCACCTTTTCAAGGATGGATGTGTTATTTCCTTCCAGAAAAGGCAACTGACATTCAGAGAGGTTAGGTGATCAGAGTCAAATTGAGTGAGTAGTTTGGGTTTGAACGAAGGGCCATCTGGATTTACACTTCCTGCCATTTGAGTGTCTTTCCTCTTGCTCCCAATGAATGGGAGGAGTTTCCCCATCCTCCCGCATGTCCGACTGCCCACTCAGAGAAACACAGTGAAGAACTTCGGGACCACAGCCTGCGACTGGGTAAAATGATAAATTGCATTATTTCTGTTTTTCTCCTCAGGAATGGTCACCAAGACTCAGAAAATAGACCTGGGCCTACGGCTCCCAGAGAAGAAGAAAAAGAAGAAGAAAGAAAAGAAGGTGGTGGTTACAGAACCAGAGACTCAATACTCAGTCTTAAACAGTATNGATTATTTTGTTGATATTTCTCCTCCAAGGGCCACATCCCCCTCTAACAATGTGGGTGAAGGGCAGGTCTCTGAGATGACACTGGGCAAGAGAAAGAAGAAAAAAAAGTCCTCCTGTGCTCACTTGGGGCACCTGAAGTCTGAGGCCACACCGGCAGGACAGAAAAAGTCCCCCAGCCCAAGAAGGCAGGTCCGTGAGCAGTCAGCAGAATGCCTCANCAGAGAGAAGAAAAANAGGAGGAAGTCCTTACCACAGGCCCCCTCCCAGTGCTCAGGGCTGAAGACCTCCCTAGACTCCAAGCATGCTGAGGAGGTAAGCAAAGCCGGTAAGAAGTCCAAAAAACACAGGAAAGAAAAAAGGGTTCTGGACATCGAAGCCTTTCCTCCCCAGGACTCTTGGTTCTTTGAGGCTGGGGATGCTCTGCATCCATGCTCAAGGCAGGCAGAGGCTGAGGAACAGGCAGCCTTGGGACAGAAAAGGAAACAGGGGAGCCCCAGAGAGCACAGCATGAAGAAGAAGAANAAAAAGAAGAGCCACCAAGAGGGAGGCATCCTCCCCATCCACTCCAAGCTCTCCATGGATAACGGCCTGAAGAAAGGAAGTAAGAAGTCCATCAGAAGTGAAGCTTTGGACTACATCCCCATAGACAGCCCAAAGGCCCCCGGGAAGAAGAAAGGGAAACCCAAGAAAATGATGGGCCAGCCAGATGGTGAAGGGCTGGCTGTGAGAAGGAAGAAAAAGAAGAGGAAAGAGAGTGAAGTAAAGGAAGACCCTGGGCAGGAGGAAGAAGAGGTAGGTTTCCTTGGGATCTGGGGGTAGGGGTTGCCATACGAGTGCCCATATACATGTCAGCACGGGCACTTGGGCATTTAGCTGATGGAACCCCAGTGCGTGCGTGTGTGTGTGTGTGTGTGTGTGTGTGTGTGTGTGTGTGTGTGTGTG
>LZPO01116985.1:345877-362583 GCA_001675575.1 Neotoma lepida | reverse complement strand
GGAACCCCAGCTTTTCTGTGTGTGCATGTGGGCTTTATGTACTAGAAAAGGATAGGAATTGTCTGTTTTCAAGTCAACTGGGTCCAGGGGCTCCTGCAGCATCACCAGTAGGACAGGTGTCCTTCACCATCCATAAATGGGTGTCGGTTTTTTACAGGAATGCCTTATGGCTTATGTTCTTTCCACTTGCTGGCTACCTCCCAGAAGCCTGATAGTTTGATTTAGCCTGGTGTCTGCAGCTATAGGCTGTAGGGATTATATAGTGTGCCTGGTGCTCTGAGCTCTCAGCTTCATATTTTGCTTCTCTCCAGCTCACAGACAAGGACAACATNAGGATGAAGGGGCTTTGTCTGAGGTTACCCAGCTGGGACCAAGTAGAGTTGGGGCTCACACCCAGGCAATGTGCTTCTGGCCCAAGAGGTCTCTGAGTGTGTCGGGAGATGCCAGTGTGTCCTTTCCAAAAGCCAGTGTTTCAGCAGCCCAAGAAATGACCATCTTCAATAGGAGCAAGTTCTGGCTTCTCCAGCTCTGCCAGCCATTGCCCTGTGGCCCTTCTGTGATTGATTATAGGCATTTACTGAGGAGCGCCTTGGGAGATAGGGCCATCAGGAAGATGTCACTGGCCTGATAGGGTTGGGATGACGGGGATGGCTCCATATTGGGGCCTGCAGGGGCTTCTGATTGCTGACATTCTCCCAGCTTTGTTTGCATGTATTAGGCTCTGTTTGACCACACACGACTCATTTGTGGAAGTCAGAAGACAATTTGAGGAAGACCGTTCTCTCATTATGTGGGTCCTGGGTAAACTTAGGTCACTCAGGCATGCTGGCAAGCTGACCCTACTGCTCCTCTATTCAGAAACTTGGAGCTAGAGAGATGGTTTAGTGGGTAAGAGTGCTTACTCTGTAAGCATTGGGACCTGAGTTCAACTCCCCAGTAGCCACCTAAAAGCTATGCATGGCAGTATGTGCCTGTGACTAGCACTGGTCGGTGGGGGGAGATTCCAGGAGCTAGCTTCTGGTCCTTTGAGAGACCCCCATCTCAAGGCAATGAAGAAGAAAGTGACAAAAGACACTAATTGCCTCTGACAAAATGCATGCAACACACAAAAAAGGGCAAGTGGAACCCAGAGGTTTTAAAGCTAGTTCTCATTTAATTTTAGGACCTCTTTCTCCAAGGAGACCAGGGAAAGGTAGCCCCTGTGCCTCACATCTTCCAGACAGCCCACACAGTTTCCTGAGTCACACAGGCCAGGCCAGAAGTAATAGTGTAAGGAGGGGTAAGGAAACACCCCCTCCCCCAGTACAGCATTCTAAAGAAAGAATGCCAAAGCTGTTGGCAGTTGTCATTCACGGTGGACCAGGGACTGCCCCTGGCCTGACTTACAGTTAGAGGTTACCCTGAGGACCTGGATAAAAATGGTTGGGGAGACCCCTCCTGGGCCATCAGCAGGCCAATGGTAACTCAGTTGCACACCAGCAGTTGAGTCGGGAGACCTGGATTGGAGTTAGCCCTGTCACTGAGCTGCAGGGTGACCTGGTTGTAAGTCCCTTTACCTCCCTGAGCCTCAGCTTCTTCATCTGTCATCTGGCTTAATGCCACATTTGCTGGGGAGATGCATGAAAGGGAAAGTGGACAAAGCTTTGTTGGCTGAGATTCGGTCCGGGTGGCAGAAGCTAGTGCTGCTGTGCTTTCTCGTCTTTCCTCGATCATATGACTTTGCATAGTGGGCTGCTGGGGCTGGGGCTGTTCACGGCTTGCNTGAGTTACTATCTGCCTTCCCTGCAGGAGTCGGACACAGACCTGGAGGTGGTACTGGAAAAGAAAGGCAACATGGATGAGGCCTGCATAGATCAGGTATGGCCCAGCCTGTCCTGTACCCTCCCTTACCTCTTTCACCCCCTAGGAACCCTCAGTACCTACCAGGCCACAAGTTCCTGGGCTCAGAGGGACTAGGGTCTCCGAAGACCTCTTGGCCAATTCCGTGACACACCTCTAGGGGCAAGAGGACTCATACCCTCCTGCACCTCTGACCAGGGGATCCCAAAGCTGCTCTTATTGTTTCTGAGGATCCTGACAGGCCCTCCCATGTAGCCCATTATAGGGTGTCAGGAAGGTGGGGTCCTGTGACCCAGTAGCTAGAGCAGGTACATGTGCCCAATCACACCCATGGGGTGTCTCCACTAACTCAGGAGCTTGAGAGAGAAATATCTTAGAGACTAATTTGCACTCTGTCATTCACAGATGCCTCTGTGGGATTTAGACTTTGTAGAGAGGGGATGTTTTTATGTTCGTTGACCCTACGGCCTGGCAGGACTGAGGAGCTGTGGGGGCCTGGTGTTAGTCCGTGGTTGACTGGATGCTGACTCTTCTCTTCTGTGAGTCAGCGTGGGTCTTTATAGGCAGCTCTGGAGACCAAGAGGAGGGTGTACTGGAAGGAGTCACAAGTCCAGATAGATGGCAGCTGGTTCCCATGGTGCCTGCTGAGGCACCACTGTGACAGATTAGATAATCCTGCCTCACAGGTCCTCATCTCCACCTTAGAAGAGAAAGGAAGATGGACGCTGTGTGTAGAAGTGGGTAGGGTCTGAGGACAGCCACCCAGAAGAGATGGTGATGTGCCAACCCTGCTGTAGTGCTCTGGGTGTGGAGGAGCTACACTTAGAGGAGAGAGATGCATGCTGTGGCTGAGGGGAGGAGCAGAGGAGTGATGCTGCTAGAGCTTCTCTTCAGGGCCACCCTAGACCACTAGCCTCCAGGCAGCTCCTAACCTCCAGGGCCTCCAGGGCCAGGGATGCTTTAGTGGCCCAGGACACCATGCAGAGGGGCCGACCATGGGACCTCAGTTCTCCCAGGCCCTGTCTCTTGGCTGCTTTGGGCTCTCCTTAGTCCACTAAGACAGCCAAATGCTGAGCAGCACCCCCCCCCTGCACTGTGCAGAGCTCTTAGACTTTGTAGTTCTGTGTGCCAACTAAATGCAGTCCCTGAGGCTTGTCAGGGTGGCCCTTGAGTCTCTTCTTGTTTTCCCCATAAATACTGAAAGTTGGTTGTATGTAAAATGGGAAGATAACACATCTGAGGGAAAACAGCTGGAGTCCTCCCTCCTCACTGTCATAAGGGAGCTCCTTCTGGGCACTTCTGGTTTCTCTTGCTCTGTGTGTGACTGAGACAGGGGAGTCATGCAGTGTGTGCAGTTCTGTGCACTTACTGCTCTTCTTGTTGAAAACTTACCTGCTACCCTCATCCCTGGTGTTCTCCTNTACAGCAGCTGTTGGAGATTTTGTGTTCTGACTTGTATGAAGGGTCCCCTCATTTCAAAGTCCTGAAGGGGGATCAAGAGTTAGACCTCAATCCTTGGGAAGGAAGCAAAAACCCTGGGGTGCAGCAGAGGCCCTGGGGTGCAGCAGAGGCCCTGGGGTNCAACAGAGGCCCTGGGCTGGCCCGGCCCGAGAGTGCCCAGCACACTGCTGCACACGCTTCTGCTGTTCCCCGGCCACAAGCTTCTCGAGCTCTTCAGCCTCTGCAGATGAATCATCCAGTAATCAGAGAGGTTAGGTGAGTTTTGCAAGGCTGCACAGCCGGTTGGCAACATTGCTGGGATTCCAGCTTGCGTCTGCCTTGTTTCTAGAAAGCAGTGCTATCCTTGTGGAAGTTTACTACAGTATGCACTGCACAAGACAGGGCCTTGGCACTGCAGTGTGGACAAACTTCAAGAGATATCACTGTTCTAGAATGTTCTCCTGGTAAAGGTGGATGACCCTATTACAAGAAAATCACTTCTCAAGAAATTATGCCAAGTGTTTCAGGCCAGGGGACCAACTATTAACCAGAGTGTCCTGGGTGCTTGGTAGCAGAGCAAAGCTCTTGATCTGCCGCCCCACACCCCTAGCCCTACCTTTGTGCAACATAAGATTCTGGGTCTCATTGCCCTCTTTTTTGTCCTTGCATAGGTAAGGCGGAAGGCCTTGCAAGAAGAGATTGATCGTGAGTCAGGCAAGACAGAGGCTTCAGAACCCAGGAAGTGGACGGTGGGTTTGCTGTGGTGGGCTTGATCAACATCCAGAACCTAAGGTGCCCAGCTGGCCAGGCACAGAACTGGTCTGAACCAACTTCACCAGACAGATGCTGCTGTCTCTGCTAGGGAGCTAGCCACCGAGATGTGTCACCTAGACTTCATGTCCTGTTGTGGACGATGGAGTGACCTGCAGATTAATCACAAGGGGTTCTTTGTAGCTGTAAGAAGTACCCATGGAGGGCTGCTAGGAGCATGCANGAGGTGTGGAAGTGGGGGTGAGGCCTCTTAAGACTCTAGACCCTTAAGACCCTCTCTGAGAAGGTAGGCCAGGTCGGAGATGATATGAAGGCCATGGACTTGGCCACATAGGTTGTTGGGTCTGGCCATAGCACCACCTCTCTGCCTTCAGTTAGCTGCCTAACCTCAGCCCCTAGGTGGCAGCCACACTGTGCTGGCACAGTGCTGGGTGTGGAAGTACACAGGACCCTCATCATCATAGTCTGTCTAGTGTAGTGGTTCTCAACCTGTGGGTCACGACCCCATTGGGGTCAAATGACCCTTTCACAGGAGTCACCTAAGACCATCGGAAAACACAGATTTTTATATTACGATTCATAGTAGTAGCAAAATTACAGTTATGGTGTAGCAACAAAAATAATGGTTGGGGTCACTACAACATGAAGAACTGTTTTAAAGGGCCGCAGCATTAGGAAGGTTGAGAAGCCCTGGTCTAAGGCNTGGGGAGGGTGAGTGTGGGAAGTGGTATGCTGTACTAGATGATTAGAAGTAAGGCTTCTCGGGGCAGGTGACACTTGTCCTAAGACCCTGAGTGTGGTGGGACCAGTCCTTAGCGTGCAGGGCCCAAAAGTGGGAGTGGACTCAGACTGGTCCCTTGCAAAGGCCAGACTGGTGACAGGGTAGCAAGAACTAGCTCATGTGTCACACCAGTCCATTCCCAGACCATGGGGAAGTTTCTACTGGGCAGTGACCCGAGGGAGCCACTGTAGAGTATAGGTACAGGAAGAGGGGGAGTAGGAGGTAGAACAGAAAGTTTTGTAATGTGTTTGGGAGATGTGGCCATGGACTTGTCACCTGAGTGAATTTGAGGGGAGAGAGTGGAAGACCACACCTGGGAGGAGGAGGGCCAGTCTGCCTGCTCTGTCCTTAGCCTCCTGCTTAGCAGACAGCATTGATTTGGATGGAAGGCCTGAGGCCAGTTACTGACTGCCACTCTAGTGTCTTCTTGGAGAACCTTAGTTTCCATTCCTGTGAAATGGAGCACCTGTTACGGCCCCGGGGTCAGGGGTAAGTAGGTTGTTTTGTTTAGGTAGGGTCCCATGTAGCCTCTCATACTGTGTAGGCAAGTAGGAACTTGAACTGCTAATCCTCCTGCCTCTACCTTCCAAGTGCTGTGATTACATGTATGCATACTAGGCCTGGTTTATATATTGCCAGGGATAGAACCCAGGGCTTTGTGCATGCTAGGCAAGCACTTTACAGACTGAGTCACCTCTGCAGCCCTGGAGTTTTATATGTGTCTTCTTTCTCTCTCACCTCTTAAGCTGAGCAAAGCCAATAGGACAGCAAGTTGAATAAATAGGACAAGAGACACAGTCACATCATTTAGCCAGTGCTCCAGGCACCATCCTCATGTAATCTAGCTTCCAGAGCAAGGGTCCTGGGGCCAGTCAGGGATACTCGGGGTGTCCTTGCCGCCTAGGACCTGCTTGTGGAAATTCCATTGCCTTGGTGGGGATTCCAGACTAGCAGGACCAGCAGTCCTAGAAAAGCCAGCTTGCCAGGCCCAGTCAGCCCTTGGCTGTGGGCTTAGATCTAATTGGTGTCACAGGCAGCAGCATCTGCCTTAGAAACTGCAGCCTAGGAAGCCACACTTATGTGGGTCACATGAGGCCGAGAGAATGTCACCAGTTCATCTAGGACAGCTGTAGTGACATCTNTTCTCATTGTTTCTCCAACACCGACCTAGAANTGAGTGCTAGGCTGGCATTTGGCTTTCAAGCAGTTCCCAGGCCTTGTGGAGGTCATCAGTCAGGTGGTGAGAAGTAGTACACTGTGGACCTAGGGTGTATTCTGGGGCTTTGGCAGAAGATCTGACTCAGTTCTCTCTGATGCTTGTGTGAAGGTGTTAGCCCATTAGAAGAGGACTTTGAGGCTTAGGGAGATTGGTTGTGACTTGATGAGCTGCACAAGTGGGGCTTCATCCTAAGCTGCGCCTGGGCTTCCTGCCAATCTTACAGACCTGAGATGGAGCGGGTCTTGGAGAGTGCTCACATTTTCTAACACAAAGAAAACTATACTGGGGATAGTGCAGCACCTCTGGTTCCTAACCCCACTCTCTTGTCTGGAGTACCTGGCTGGTGAGTGCTGGGTTGTGGGCAGCTTTGCTATGTTGAGGTTGAGGGGAGGGTGATGATTTGCTGTATGCAAATGCAGGTGAGGAAAAGGGTGAGGGAGGTGGCTCTGTGGCTAAAGTACTTGCCACTCAAGCAAGCATGAGGACCTAAGCTTGAGTCCCCAGAAGCCCCATGAAAGCCAGACACACAGCACAAGTGTCTATGATCCCAGCACTCCTATGAGGTGCTGGGAGTCTGTTGTATGACACTGATCTATGGAGGTACAACCAAACATCTACTTACCCCATATAGGAAACCAATGTCAGACCAAAGTAATGATACCACCAAAGTCAAACTTGTTGAATAAATTAGTTTATTGGGGTTACAGAAGTATGAGTGAGGGGTTACTTAGAGTATGAATAGCTGAAGGGTGGCTGCATTACCAAAAGTCCACCTCATCATGCGTGACAGCTCATGAAAACTGAAACTCTGGAGCACTCTACACAACTTGCAGGCTGCTCAACTGGTCTGCAGTTCTTCCTGCTTATGTAACCCTGAGNAAGAAAAGAGGCCTTGTGACCTGCTAAATTCCAGGGACTGCCTGAGACTTGTGAGTTGTTTACTTCCTGGGTCTTAATAAGCTTCCCTCTCAGAATGGATACTTAAAATCAGAGGATGGCTATACAATACAGGCTGTAGAGGAGGATCTCTGGAAGCTCAGAGCCAGCCAAGCTTATGCAGCAGAAAAATCAGTAGAGAGCTTGTCTCAAACAAGGTGGAAGACAAGGCCCAACTCCTGAGGTTGTCCTCTGACCTCCACATGTATGTGCATACATTATGTATGAACACATACAAAACACAAGTTGGACTGTGGAAAGGTTGAGATGTGTTTGTGTTTTGAGGTATNGTGTGTGATATATGAAGTGAGGTGAAGTTTCTCACTGTCACCATGTATTGGGAAAGAGAGTAGAGCTCAAATTCACTTGGTGTGAAGTGATGCACTTGTTAGAAGCCAATGGTGGGCTCTCAGGCTGGTCATTTTCTAGTTGGGAGTCATCTTGACACATCACTGCCATTAAGCTTTAGGGCTGATTAGGATGGATGAAGTAGTCCATTGCTTGGCTGCCGGTGAGGGAAACATTTGTCTTCAAGGGCAATGACAACCTTTTACTCTCCACTCAGGGAACCCAGTTTGGCCAGTGGGANACTGCTAGCTTTGAAAATGCAGAACAGAAGCTAAAATTCCTGAAGCTTATGGGTGGCTTTAAGCATCTGTCCCCATCATTCAGCCGCCCTCCAAACGTAACTAGCAGGGCCAGCATGGCCCTGGACAAGAAGTCTTCAGAAGTGCTCCAGCAGAATTTGCAGTGGGACTATGACCGGGCCATGAGCTGGAAGTACAATCGTGGGACTGGCCTGGGCTTCTCCTCTGAGAAGACCCGCAAGGTCTTCTATATTGACCGGAACGCCTCCAAGTCTATCAAGTTGCAAGATTAAACTTTATTTTCNTGTTCCTCAAACTGCATTTCTTGATCAGTTTTGCATCTGCCAAGTGGGCTTGAATCAGTCACCTGCAGATAATTGAGGACCACTCACGATGAGTTTTGGACAAGCAGATGGAAGCTGCTTGTGTGTCAGGAGCCAGTTCCAGTGGCTACAACCTCCTATTTTCTGTGTTAAACCTTCCATCTCCTTGGGCAAAAGTGTTTTAAGTAATAGTAGCTAGCAGTTGTTGACATGTGCAGGGCCCTGACTAAAGTGTTTTCCTGCACTGATGTATTTAAACTTAATTGTGGAATGGGTGCTATTCTCCTCTCCATCTTACAGATGCTGCAACTTAAGTTCAGGGANAAAGTAATAAAATTGCCCAGGGTCACCTTCCATTAAGTGCCACCAAGAGTACATCACCCAGCTCACCAGTGATCAGTGAATGGAGAAAGCAAGCATTGTGCCAGGTCTTCCATGGGGACCAACAAGTTTGTTTCCTTTCCTCCTCATCAGGAGGCAGGTGCAGTGCACCAGGCAGATGCGGCCGAGCTTCTCCACTGTGGGAGTTATACCTCTGCGCTGGCTGCCTTNCTGCTGTCACCCTTCCATCTGAGTGCTGTGCTTGGATCTGATGTACCTGTTCATTGACTGGATCTCAAACAAGGCATTTTGAGNAGCAGGTAATCCTGCATGTGGACCATGGCAGAGTCTCAGAAGTGTGTTCACAAGAGAGACAACCTTGGACGTCTTGTGTGAAGTCAAATGTAAGGAGGAATGAGAAGAAAGTGCTTCATCTGCTGCAGGCACCATCCCCACCCTGAACTACACAGCAAGCTTCAGGGAGCTCCAGATTCAGAGATCCACGTGACCTGACTTTCTCTTCTACCAACCTTTGGCAGTCTGGCATTGAGGTTCACATAAGGACATTTTCCTATCTCTGGGCCTAGCACCTCACACAGACACCCCATTGCAGGCCTGACCTCTCACAGGCAGAACTATTAGCCAGGGGGTTGGAGAGGAGAAGGATTGATGCTGTACTCATCCAGACATTCATTCTTCTGGCTCCATCCTCAGCGTTTGTGTAATTGAGCTGGTGGGAAGGTGGCAGGAGCAATTCCAGCCTGCAAGTGCCCCACAGTATTCCAGAGTTGGGAGAAAACCCAAAGAAATTTACGGCCAAAAAAATTTCCAGCAGCTGCTTAGGAAACCTTTTTTGGCTTCATTCAGTTCTGTGTGGTTGTTCCTGTATTGGCCCCTTTAGTAAGGGAGATGCCCCTCAGGCCAGCCAGGGAGAGGGGGAGGTGTTCAGTACTACTACATGGGCAACAGTGGTGAGATTGTGCCTTAAGCAACTGCCTCTACCCCACCCTGTCCTGCCTGTTGGCATAGACCATGTCACATCCTACAGATANGTCTGCCAGCAAAGACCTGTTTAAGCCACTTCCCTCAGTCTTTCATAGATTCAGGCTCAATATACAAAAAAGAATGGCCACCTTCATTCTCAGAGGGCAGAAATCTGAATTTGAGTCGACCTCTAGACCAGTGTTTCTCAACCTATGGCTCATGACCCCTACATGGGTCTCATCAATTTATGTTTATAATTCATAACAGCAAATTTACAGTTATGAAGTGGCAACAAAGTAACTTTATGGTTAGGGGTCACTACAACATTAGGAACTGTACTGAAGGGTCACAGCATGATGAAGGTTGAGAATCACTGCTTTAGACAACTTTCTCCTGGCCTTGATCANCCAATACTGGGAACTAGCTGGGTAACTCCAGTAGTCTGTGTTCCCAAGAGGTAACACTCCAGTTTGAACATGCCTTAGCTCATCAAAAACTTGTGCATGGCCAAGTTTTTCTTGGGTGGTAGAGGATAGATGGGTTGCCATCTCATGCCATGTATACCTTGGTAACTCATCAGAATGTGAGGGCCAGATCTTTCTCTTCCCTGCCACACATCTCAGTGCTGAAGTACTTGAACTTGTAGCTTGGTGTCTCAGCACTAGCTTAGGTGCTCCATTTGTTCACCCTTCTCTCTGAGTAAGAATTGGAGTCTGTCAGCAAGGAAGGCTGTGGGGCTCATCAGGAGTCCAGCCTTGTCTCAGCTTCTCACAAGTATGGGCACTGAATGGCTTGCTTCTGTTAACTAGGCTCCTGTCCTACCAGTAGTGGCTTGAGCCACCCTACCCCTTCTTTCCAAGTCCTGTACCTTCCCCAGAACTTCAATCTTCTGTACGCTGTCCCCATGTGGATACAGGAGGTCAGTGACCCAACACAGACCTTGAACTTGGCTGTTTCTCTCAGGCATTTCTCACCACTTTACTGGTACTCTATAGCAATACCCTTGTCCATAGTCACTTGCCAACAGTCACCCAAAATCTCATGGTTCCTACCACTTTGTTCTTGAGCTGATTTCTGTGCAGTCTCTATTTGAGTCCATGAGGCCCTTCCCTGAGGCTACCTTTCCACACCCTGACTAACCTGTCAAAAGTATCTCCCAACTAGACACAGTTGTCCCCTAGAGGAGGGTATGCACTCCGCTCTGCAAGCTGCTTACTACGGTTGTGGCAGGTAGAACACTGCTCCCCCAACCCCAGGGCAGAAGGGAATTAAGGTTCCTTAATTAAGATCCTGGATTACCCTAGTAGGCACTTCACAAAATCCCTTAACTGGAAGGTGGCAGAAGAGTCAGTGTGGAAGAGACTTGAAAGCCACGGACAGCCACTTGGGAAGGAAAAGGCCACAAGCCAAGAACACAGGCAGCCTTTAGAAGCTGTACAGCACTTCCACCAGAGCACCCACAGAGGAACTTAGTCTTGGTGACACCTTCACCTAGCCCGGAGGGACCAGTGAGATGTGACCAACAATTGTCAGATGGTAAAAACCGCAAGAAGCCACTGTGCATGTTATTTGTTAAAGTAGCAAGAACCAGGAACTAAGGACATGGAAGTGGCCCTGTTTTTCATTTCCTAAAAGTCTCTTCATATGTCCTTCCTAATGGGAATAGATGCCATCCCATGGATATGGGTTTTCAGAGACCAGCCTGTCAGTGACAGGGAAGCTGCTCCAGTCCATGCTTTTACCCAAGTCGGCAACAGGATTTGGGCCCTGTGGTGCATGTACCTAATGCAAGGCCAAGGTGAAGGTAACAAAGAAGCACTGGGAATTCTCTGGGCCAACCTTGGGAGCTGGTGCTGTACAACACAGGCAGCCTTGAGATAGACACCACAGTGCTTTCTGGGGTCTCATGTTTGTTCACAGCAGAAGAGGCATTCTTCAGTATCTGTTTTTTATTTTTGTTTTTGAGACTGGCTCATTTATCCCAGACTGGCCTCAAACATGTAACTGAGGACCTTGAACTCTTGATCCTCCTGTCTCTACCTCCTTAGTACTGGGATTATAGGTGCACCACCACACTTGGGTTTATGTGGGCCTTGTGCATGCCAGGCAAGCATCCCACCGTGAACCGAGCCATGTCCTCAGCCTCATCTGCTATTTTTTTGGTTGTTTGATTGGTGTTTTTTAAAGATAATTTTCTCAATTCTTTGGGGTGGTGGGGACTGTCTCAGATTGGACTCAAATATACAACAGAAACCCTGGTCTTACACGTGTAGTTTATATATAAATGATTTTAATTTCTACTTTCTGAGGTTAGTCATGTATAGTGTATAGTGTTTCAGAAAAAAGATTAATAAAATCCATGCCTAAAGCACAAATAGTTTTGAGTGTGTGTATTTTGCCCGGCCAGCTCCAAGCAGTCCTGCCTCAACCTTCCAAGTAGCTGGGACTTGAAGTGTGTGCCACCAGGACAAGCAGGCCAGCCTGGAGCACAGCTGAGCCAAAGCCTGGATGCTTTTTCACAGGCAGTGGGTTCCAGGGTGTGACAGCAGTCAGCGCTGCTGGCCAAGGACAGNGAAGTGCAGCCCAAAGCCACTAGTCGCCATCAAGGGCAGTCATAAACTGAGAAACATTGTCATAGTGCTCAGCAGTGTGTGGGCCAGCATGCTCTCCAGGAGGAGCCAGAAGTGATTAGCTAGCAGTTGGGAGCACAGCTGGTCTTTCAGGACATTTGCTCAGTTACAGGAAGGGCACTGCAAAGTATCCATAGCCCAGGCTGGCCTCAAACTCATGGCATCCTCCACCTCTTCCTCTGAAGTGCTGGGATTACAGGTGGACACCCTCGTGCCTGACTGTTAGAGGACATTTCTACTNAGACTGCAGGGAGCTCCAAATGTGACCTTTCTCTTGTATTCTAAGTCCAAATGTGCTACTTGTAGTCAAAAAGGAGTCAACTGGCGACCTGACACTTCTTAGTCCCCCAAGTTTTTCATAGGACACTGTCTCTAACCTAAAGGTGTGAATGTACAACTGGAGCTGCTCTTCAGCAAGTGGAAACACCCACCAGAAAAGAAAGCCCTGTGTCCTTGGCTGCTCCCCTGCTAATGCTCACAGATCCTGGGGCTGAGAACCCNAAGGCCTCTGTGTAGCCGGAATTTTCTTTGGGCAGTCAGCTCACAAATAATGACATGGAGACTTATTAATTATGAAGGTTTGTCCTTAGCTTAGGTTTTTACCCAACTAGCTCTTATAATTTAACTCATTTATATTAATCTATGTTCTGCCATGTGGTGCTACCTTTCTCTGTACTGCTCATCCTGCTTCCTCCATGTCTGGTTGGGGACTCCACCTTTCTTCTTTGCAGAGTCCTCTCTGTCCCCAGAAGTCCNGCCTAACCTCTTCCTGCCTAGCTACTGGNCATTCGGCTCTTTATTACACAAATCACAGTGATACATCTTTGTTGTGGAATATTAGTTTATGCTGTGGAATATTTGTTTAATGATGCAAAGATGTGTTGCATTCTTTATGTTGCATTTGTTTAACTCTGTAAAGCTGTGTTACTTTGCCTTCCTCAACCACTTCATTGTCTAATAAAGAGCTGATTGGCCAATAGCTAGGCAGGCGAGGGATAGGTGGAGCTGACAGGCAGAGAATAAATAGGAGAAGAGATCTAAGCTCGAAAGAAGGGAGGAGCGAGAAAAGCAGGAGAGGAGGACGCCAGGGGCCACTCAGCCACAGAGCTAGCACGGAGTCAGAAGGAAAGAAAGATACACAGACTAAAGAAAGATAAAAAGCCCAGAGGCAAAATGTAGTTAAAGAGAAATGGGATAATTTTAGAAAAACTGATTAGAAACAAGCCAAGCTAAGGCCGGGCATTCCTAAGTAAGAATGAGTCTCCATGTATTTATTTGGGAGCTGGGTGGCGGCTCCCCAAAGAGTAAAAACAACTACATATCTTCACACAGTGTACAGATAGCCCACAACACTCTTGTGCAAACACAAACTAAGACATTGTATCTGAAGAACAAGATTGGGTTTTAATGCTTTGTCAATTCCCCTCTGCTATCAACAACAGTCAGAAGGCAAAAGCTTTCAATCTGTATAAAAGTAAGAGTAAAAAAAACTAAATTCCAGAAGTTAATGGCAGCCCAGTAGGTCTTCCAGGACAGTGGCACTGGGCCCCCCAGGGCAAGTACTCAGGTCCTGGTTTGCAGAGGGAGCCTCAGGGCCAGCTCTGTCAGATGACTCATGTCAGGTTGTTTGCTTCGCTTCTTGATGTAGTCCAGAGTCTTCACCTAGAACAAAGAGCTCCATCTTGGGTTTGGCTCCATGGCTCTGACCTGGGGCTAGAGCCTCTTCTGAACTGCCCTGGGTGGGCTGACCCTGCCTAGCTGAAAATGGGGTGTCTTCTGGGGGATAATGGAAGAAGCAAAATCCTCCTGAAATCAGACTGGGGGGGGGGTCTGGGTACAGAGCTTACATGAACAAAGTCCTGGGTTTGCTCCCCAGCACCACAAAAACTAGGTAGAGGCAGGGGGACCAGAAGTTCAAGATCATCTTTGGCTGTATTGCAAGTTTTAAGAATAGTCTGGGCTACCTAAAACTTTGTCTCAGAAGAAAAGACTCAGACTTGGCTGTGGGTAACATTTTCAAGCAAGTGGTTTTTACTGAGAGGGCGTGACAATGCTCTAGCACTAGGAAGTAGCCCCAAAGAATGTTGGGGTCTGGCATCCATCTCAGAGGTGACAGGGCAGCTTGCGGTGCTGCTGATGCTGTGTCAAGGTCAGTACCACTCTGACTGGCAAGGGCCCTGGTGCTTACCATGGTCCTTGTGTCTGCACAGCCGTGCCTTTGTGCCAGGTGCCACAGGTTGACGGAGAGTTGGTTCAGCTTATTGTTACGAAGGTCCCCATGGGCTAGGATACTATTGAAGAAGGAGAGGCCCAGCAAGCTCTGGCGCTTCAGAGCCTGTAANAGAGAAGGGAGGATATGACCTTGGCCTGCCACATTGGATGGGCTCAGTGTAGACATCCTTGGTAGGGTGGTCATGGGTCCAAATGCCAACTTTGCCATGTTTGCTAAGCCCACCCCGCACCTGTAAAATAACAGTGAGATCCACAACACATGGAGTGAATGAGGACAGAGGCCACAGGTCCTGAGCTCTGCTTCACACCAAGCTGTCACTGTGCTTAGGAGAGACCCAACAGTCACTGGGTTGGAAAGTGAAGCCTAACNGTAGTGAAAAGGCTGTACTTTGAGCACAAGACAAGCTGGAAGGCTTCCACATGGCTCTCAGCTGTGGCTCAAGTGCTGCGGAACAATCCTTTTCTACACTATGAATATGTATTACTATCATTGGTTAATAAAAAGCTGACAGGCTGGTAGCTGGGCAAGAAGTTAGGTGGGAAAGCCAAACAGAATGATGGGAAGAAGGAGGGTAGAGTCGAGGGAGATGCCAGCCAGCCGTCCAGGAAACAAGACATGCTATAGGACAGGTAAAGTCACAAGCAACATGGCTTAATAAAAAATGGGTTAATTTAAATGTAAGAGCTAGTTAGTAATAAGCCTGAGCTATCGACCAAGCATTTATAAATAATATTAAGTCTCTGAGTGATCATTTGGAACAGTTACTTGGACAGGGATCAGGCAGTCAGGACAGGAAAACTCCGTTTACACTCAAGCTTCTGAAAGCTGTGGTCACTACTGCTAATCCTAACTGACAGGGCTTTTGAATTAGGTCCCAGATCTGGCCTTTACAAAAAGCACCTACTGCAAGGCACAGTGTGCATGCCTAATCCCAGCTCTCAGGAGGTAGAGGCAGGAGGACCAGTTCAAAGCTATCTTCAGCTCCATAGGAAGTTTGAGGCCAGACTGAGCTATATGAGACCCTGTCTCCAAAAAGAAAAAAAGAAAAAAGAAAAGAATCTCCTAACACTGTAAACACCAGATCTTTCAGGAATCTTGCTTTGTTGGATGATGTGTGAGGCACCTCACCAAAGAAATATTTAACCACATGACTAGCTTTGAATGGCAGACACAATGGGAATAGTAGTGCAATGACAGCTCAGATAAAAGGACACCTTGCTCACTTTCTCAAGGGAGGAACAATGAACACAGAGAAAACCACNTCTACAGGTGGGCACCTGCCGTTTCAGGATGCCCATGGAACCAGATGTCACCGGATGCTGGTTACTGCCACACAGAGCTCTGAGGTCCCAGGGCCTTTGCTGCATAGGCCTGGCAGCTCTGCCAAATAGTGCTACCAGGGCCACGTGTGCCTGGTCTGCTCCACGGCAGTTAACGGGCACTGAATACTCGGCATATGCTAGCACCTTTGCTCCACATTTCACATCTCTGTGGCAGGCACATTCATAACCTATGCTGGGTAGCCTTCTAGAACTTTTCCACTATTCCGTCCTCTGGTTCCTTGTACAGTAATGCAGGTACTGCTGAAAAGGGATATTGCAGATGGAAATGAGGTGTCTGGGTAGGCCCAGTCTAGTGATAGAGCCTTTCAAAGGCAAAATGAAGGTCTGGCCAGTCAGAGCAGGGAAAAATGGTAAAGAAAGGCCAATGAGGCTGAGGACACAGATTAGTNAAGGGTTCATATGTGAGCATGAGGAACTCAGTTGGTTCCCCAGCACCCATATANAAATGTATGAGGTGCCACACACTTGTAATTCCAGCAGGGAGACAGGATCCCCGGGGCTCATTGGTCAGCCAGCTTAGCAGTATTGGCAAGCCCCGGGTCAAAGAAGGTACCCAATCTCAAAACATAATGTGGACAGCTCCTGAAGAATAATACCCAATAGCTGGGTGTGGTGGTGCACACCCTCAATCCCAGCACTTGGGAGGTAGAGGCGGGCAATCCCTGTGAGTTTGAGGCCAGCCTGGTCTACCAAGCAAGTTCCAGGACAGCCAGGGCTACAGAGAAATCCTGTCTTGAAAAACCAAANCAAAACAAACAAACAAAAAAAAATTGACCTCTGGCCTCCATCTGCACAAGAACACACGTACCCACATGAACATGCATATGCGTGCACAAACAGACGGGGAAAAGGAAGGCAAGGCAGGAAGGGAGGTCAGACAGATTGAAAGCACAAGAACTTGACCCTCTTGGCATTCAAGATCGAAGAAGGGAACCAAGGCCCAGGAAAACGGGCAGCTTCCAGAAGCTACNTTGTTTGGTCAACAGCCAACAAGGAAATGACCACAGACTACAAATACAGGGATGTGGGTTCTTTCCAGTGACCCCCAGTAAGAGTCAAATCAGTTAACACCTTGATTTTGGCCCAGCCAGTACTGACTTCTGACCCTGCCACACGACCCAACCACATATGGGTGGTGTTTGAAGCTGTTGGTAAATGGTGGCTATTGGTTGACATGGCAATGGAGTGCAGACACACCCTCTCTGCAGGCCAGCTACCTGAGCTCAGGAGTAGGCTCAAGAGAAAGGCCTGAGTTCAGGCTTTCCAACTCCAGAACTCACACTTAGGCCTGCAGCCTGT
>LZPO01116985.1:320343-331323 GCA_001675575.1 Neotoma lepida | reverse complement strand
CAGCCTCTCCCCCCCTCTCCCTAGCACCAAGTGCTCATTTTCCTTCTAATCTCAGCTGAAACCTTACTGTCCAGGGTGGGGCTTCTCTAATCGCCTGGGAGTCATTCTGGCCTTTGNTTTTCAGGTGGAACCTCCTACCATATCCACAAAGCCAACCAGCAGTGACCTGAAGTCCTCCTTGGTGACTCCTTTGTCCCCACAATGCCTAAAACCACAAAAATACTCAACCCCCAGTGCTCGGTGCTTCTTACAGATGGAGTTGGTTGTGTTTCACACTAAGCCTGACTTCCTCTGTAGAGGACACTTCCTCAACTCCCAGATTAGCAGAGACTTACGGACCAGGATGACAGAAAGGAAAGGGAGAAGAGGAATGTGGATGTCTTNCTATCATTACAGCTACTTTTAATGAGAAGACAAGAAAACGTATCTCCCCACTGCAGCCTCATCATCAGGGATAGAGAACAAGATCCTAACATTCTAGTTCCTACAAATCCCAACACAAAATTAGGGCTCTGAAACCATGACACTGAACCTCATGTGTCAGTTCTACTTCATTTGTCCTACCAAAGGTTGNTAAATGTGACTGTGTGTTCCACTACATGGAGAAAGCTTCTATAGACAGTAGTGAGGCATAGGGAAGAGCTTAGCAACCTGGGACTCCACTTGGCTGGGGCTATGCACACACCCCTCTCCTAACAAAGCACTTACCAACCTGTTGGCAACCTAGGACACCCCCACACCCGCCAACCTGCATGTACATCTCACTCCAAACAATGAAATAAATCAATCTCTTCTCCCCTGAAAACCATCAAAAACTCCCCCTTTTGCGAATAGTTTCTATCCAGGTATGGAGGGTAGAGGGCCAATCAAGCCTGAACTTGCTTGGTTGCACAAAAAGTAAGACAAACTCTGTCCCCTACGTGAATTCTTAGGAAAAATCTTCTATTTACTCTCTTTTGTCCATGCCTATCAAGTATGCATATGANTAAAATATGATGCATGCTGGGAAGGGACANGCACATTAGCAAAAGCTTACATAATCCAAGCTTATCAATCAAAACAGAGAGCCACCCACTCAATACCCCTGAACAACTCAACTCCTTCTCTTGAGCCCNATGTAATACTGGGGCCCCTGCATGCCCTCAGTCATGTGGCTTGCTATAGCTAACAAATGATCTATCAGTACTGTCTGGGTCTCTGTCCAGGTTCTGGAGGGGATACTAGCATACCTGTGTCTATGGCGGCACTGTTACAATGGCCAGGGTGTGGGAACCACCTACTATTTCCACAGATGTATGCACAGAAAAGAGTCTGTGCACACAGTGGGAGTCTGTGGAGCCTTAAACAGTAAAGCCTGTAGTACGTGACAAAATGGAGGAAGCTTGGGAACTCACGCTAAGTGAAATAGACCAGTCACAAGTACAAACACTGCCCTAGTCCACTTAGAGAAATCTAAAACTGTCTAATTAATGGCTCCAGGGGTGAATGGCTGCTGCAGAGGGTGGAGAATGAGGAGGTAGGGACCAACAAGCATAAATTTCCAGCTAAGCCAACAAGACACTCCCAAGATCTGCTGGACCCGTTTAATGTAAGGTCAGTGACTCTGTACAGTCCTTCTGAAAGCCTGTTTTGGAGTAGAGCTTGTGNTACACNTTGCTACCACAGTGAAACAAAACTCTAAAACAATAAAAGCCACCCCCCCACACACAAACCTGTGACATGAAAGGGAACCAATCTGAACAAGGTAAATGGGAGGGGGTTGTTTTCATGCAATCCAATCATGGTGTCATGGCTCAGGTGTGGCTCATCTGACCACCTCTTGGCCATNGCTACTCAGATGGAACTTCCCTGCTTATCTAAGAGCCAATCCGTTCAAAGTCCCTCTTAATCCTCTGAGGCTAGACTCCAGTCATGCCAAAAAATCACACAAGTACTTAACCCTAGAGATACTACTTTTTCTTCCACATACATACTCATGAGNAAGTTTAATGTAGACACAGTAATTTTCTTAGTTCCCTTCTCATTGCTGCCATAGAAACGCCCTGACAAGAGTAACTTAAGGAATAATGGGCTTTTTGGCTACAAGTCCAGCACATCACTGTGGGGAAGTCAAGGCAGCAGGAACAAGAAGCAGCTGTTCACATCACATCCACAGCCAACAGCAGAGAGCACTGCATCAATGCACGCTAGTGCTCAGCCCGGGCTCTCCACTCTTACAAGTCCAGGATCCCTTGCTCCGTACAGAAACGGTGCTGCACAATGCTGGATCTTCCCACCTAGATTAAGGTAATCAAGATAATCCCCCAAGACATGTCCATAGGCCAACCTGATCTAGACAGTCCCTTCTAGATGACTCTAGATCATGTCAAGTTGACAATGAAATGGAACCTTCACAGTAAGAGACTAACAATGACTCATTGTAAGTGGGAATAAATTTAACAGCACACTGTAACNAAAGATAAGATGCTTTTCTTTACTAATGAAGTTGACAACTTCTTCCTTTTCACAGGAAGGACCCACTCAAGGGNTTCTCTTTGGCAGATCCAAACAGCAGCATTACTATTTCTGTGCTCTGGGCACTGAGGCAAAAGCAGTGCACTCACGGACTAGCAAGCGACCTGAGCCAGATACAGCAGGTAGCACACACAGGGTGGACCCACTGCACATCCCAGATAAGGTGACATCTCTTCACACTGTGCAGAATGGCAACAGTTGAAAATANATGAGTTTCTGGAGCTTTCTATTCACTATTTTTANACAGAGGTTGAAAACAGAATGTGAAATAAGGTGCGAGGTGCTTCTGTACTNATGCTACCTCTCCTGAGGAGGGATGAAGAGCTGCTAACCCAATGGCCCTGAGCAAAGAAAGCCTATGACAGACTTCATGTGTGAAGGACCCTAGGGGAGACAAATCCAGGTTTGAATCCCTGCTCTGCTACCAACTACCTACACAGCCCCAGACACAGCCTTTCCAGTTCTAGGTGTCTGTAAGTGAAACAGATTCATGAATTCCTACTTTACAGAGTTCAGGGAGGATTCTCAGAGCCTATATAAGTGCTGGTGCAGGACTTTGGCATGGCACCCAATAAATGCATGTTCCTGGGGTCAAACTTGGGAGATAGCTCAGTATAGGTAAAGTGCTTGTTACGTAAGCATGAGGTGCTGAGTTACATCACCAACAGCCACGGAAAAGCCAGGGGCAGACGGGTACCTGCACCTGTCTGTGCCCACAGTGCTGGGGAGGAGAGGCAGATTTGGGCTTACTGGTCAACCATTCTATCCTAATTGGTGAGCTTCAGATTCACTGAGAGACCTTGTCCCAAGGNCTGAGGTAGAGAAACGAGGAAGATATTGTTGTTGACCTCTGACCTCCACATGCATTCCCCCACCCACCCCCAAATNGCAGTTACTCTTCACTGCATGATTATTATTGGATCCCGTCAAAGTGCAGTGTTTGACACCAGGAAAAGCAACAAAGTCCTACTTAGAGCAGAAGGTGCTCTCTCAATGCCTGTGTGCCAGGCTGGCATCTGGAATGCGTTTTTAAAAGTGTCTACAGATGCCCAGGGGAGCTGGGGAAGGTGCACNCCCTGTGTGCTTGGGGCAGCTGCTCTCCAACTGCAGCTACCTGAACAGGTCATGGAATACCAGCCTGAATGCAGGAGAGCTGATTCTTCAAGGAGAACCACAAACCTGTGTTTGCTTTAACAACAGTCCAATTGTTTTTAATGTGGAAAACTCATTCCAAGTGCTTTCCATTGTCCCATGGGAAGCAAGTGTGACTGCAGGCTGGATTCTGCCCTCTGGTCACCAGCTTGTAACCCCAGGGAAGGAGGCTCTGGTTTGCAACATGCTTTCATAGCTATGAGTTCACTCAACCCACACAGCAGTCCTGCAAGGTAGGCATTTCGATGACATGTTTGAAAGATGACAGGTGAGACTTGGAGGAATTTAAAAACCATCTCCCAGGCCCCAGAAGTCTGAGGTCACCGGGTTAGGACTGAACCCAAGTTTGTGACTCTGAGGAGGAGACTTTTAAAGAGACTCCATGCACTTTCAGCACACGGGAAGCCTATGCATAGGCAGTAAAGCACCCCAATTCACCACNAAGCAACAACCAACATCAACGGCTTCACTGGAAACTTGGGTTTCTCCACTGGTCTCCTTCCATGANAAATAACCAGGTCACACAGAGAGGGAGGCACTGGCCAAAGAGCCCTGGGATCAAGNGTCCAGAGAAGGGACTCCAGGAGCCCCTGCAGCTCTGCCACGTGACCGTCCACTCCTCACCAGGATGCTGCCTACCACTAAAAAACCACTAAAAGACAACAAAAGCCCCACCCAGAGCAGGTCTGTGGCTGGGCCTCCCGATTCCCCTCTGAGAACTTGGAATCGGAACAGAGAGAGCCCACTGCTGAGTCATTTTTTGTTTTCTCAGCTTGATGGAGATACATAATCCACACAGGGAACAATACACCCATTCAGGACATACAATTCAATGACTGTTCGTGTACACAGAGTTGTGTGGCTGTCATCACCCCCAAAGAAACCTGGAACCCCATAAGTGCTACGTCACTTGCACAGCCCCAGCTTGGCATGACATTTCTCCAAATCTGGTCTTGGGAGCGCTCCCTCCTGAACCACTCAGGGCAGCGACCTCTAAAGAGCCAGTTTCAATCCTACTGAGAGAGATGCTCCAAGGGCAAACCCTAGGAAAGTCTGTTTAACAAAGCAACCCTGGTGCACAGTCATCTCAAGGAGGAGTTTGAGGGTATTGTTTTGATATTTGGTTTGCAGTTTTTGTTTTTGTTTTTCCAAAAGATAGGGTCTTGCCTGACACTCAAAATCTCCCTGCCCAGGCTTCCTAGTGCTGAGAGTACAGGGGAATGCCACCACACCAGCTGGCCAGTCCTGTTTTGTACCCCCTCCCTGTGGCAGCCAGACAAAGCCTATGGATTCCTGGGGCTGTTATTTATAAACCAGCAAATAAGACAGCCAAGGCTTCAAGGGAACTCGATCACACCAATGCAGTTGTGTGGCTATTTTCCCAAAGCTTTGGTGAAAAANCTATGGGCCCTTTGTGGGGAGAGTTACTGTGGTGCTTTGTAAGGAAGGGGGAACATCAGTAGGCTGAACTATCTTTCCGCAGCAAGGTGGGGTCCTATGTGTCTCCCTGGAGAGGACTTTAGTGATGCAGGCATGCTGCATGTCTGTAACCCCAGCACTGGGGTGGGGACGGGGATGGGGGGACATTGCAGTAGNAGGACTGTGAGTTCCAGGATGGCCTGGCCCACAGAGTGAGACTCTCAGAGAAAAGAAAACAACAAAAGACGGATGACAAGATATGAGATGAGAAGGCGTGGGAAGGGAAGGGGAAAAGGGAGGGAGGGAAGGAGAAGGGAGAGGTGGTGAGAGAACAAAAAAGAAAAGAAAAAGAAAAAGAAAAAAGAAAAAGAGCCTTTGAACTGTAACCATAGAGTGTTCTATTCTATTCTATTACCAGCTCATGACTCTTGGCAACAAGCCCCAGCTATTGCCACGGCCGATGAAGCTCTCTGCATGCAGCTCACAATCAGGTGAGAGGTAAATGTACCAGATACTTGGGAAAACAGAGATGTCATTTTGTTTTCTTCATCCAAACTCATGTCAGGAAGCAGGTGGGCTCCAAGTGAAAGATAGGGGCTGAGAACCCCAGCTATGGTAGGCCTCCAGGAATTCCTACTGCAGGATCCTCCAAAGGGCCCCAATTCCTTCTAGCCCAAGGACTGCTCATCTCCCAGAGCCACATGGAGTGAGCCCAGTCTCTACGGTTTACTGTTCCAAAGAATCCTGTCACCCAAGAGCCACTATGTGCCTACATTCTGTGCCCTCACTCAATCCTAACCATAACATGGGGAGCTGGCGCAAAAAACACACTCATTTTATGNATAGGACACACACATAGGTAACTGCTGGACCTGCAGAGCCAGGAGGAGGAAGAGCTGGCTCCCATTTTCGATATCATGGTCCAAGGCCACTGGGCCCTTGCCCTGTACTCAGAGTACAGTGCCATGCGTGTTGGTGCCCCCCACCCAACAGATACACAAGCTGAAGCCTCAATCCCAATTAGAAGCTGCAATGGTTAAGTTTGGTTGTCAACTTGATTGGAACTTGAGTCAGCTAAAAGACACACCTGGTTGGGAATGGAGGCCTGGCTCAGCGGTTAAGAATACTAGCTGCTCTTTCAGAAGACCCATACGGTGAGTCACAACTGTCTACAACTCTAGTTCCAGGGGATTTCATACCTTCTTCTGGTCTCTGTGGGCACCAGGTACACATGTGGTGCACAGATGATACATGCTGGCAAACATTCACATAAATAAAATAAAAATAAAATATTTTTTAAAAGACATGCCTGGTCCGTAAGAGCATTTCCTGGGAAGATAACAGAGATGTGCCTTCTGCTGTGAGTGCAACCTCCTCAGCCTTCCAATGTAGACTGAAGAGTAGGCGCTCCAAGAATCTTCAAGGTCTTTAGTGCCACACTGGGGACATCTGAGGAATCCAGCTTTGTGGGCCAAGCAGCTACTAGGTCCTCAGTCTCTCCAGGGCACCCATATGTGCAAGCGNATCTACTAAATCCCCTTTGTAGTACATATCCATCCCTTTGGTCCTGAAAACCCTGCCCAGTACACATGGGGCCTGAAAGAGGTAACAATTGGGCCCCAGAAGATAATTTCCCAAAGGGCCAGACAGCAACCCTGGCTCTTACTTTCTGCCATGTGATCATGTCTCAGGAAGATGGCAGTCTGAGGGCACAGGACCCTTGGCAGAGCCAAGCTGGCCCCTGACCACAGATTCTCAGCCTNAGATCTGTGAGAAACACGTTTGCTACTGAAGCAGCTCAGCTTNNAGCACTCTGTGACAGCAGCCCACACTGACAATGACAGCCAGTCAACAGAGCCTTACACCTTCAGGCCTCAGGATACCAAGGCAGGGTGAAGAGAGTCCACCTGTGGCCCCTGGGAAACATACCGGCACAATCAATAAAGTAGAGAAGAAATTGCACACGAACTCCAGGAGGAAGGGCTCCGACGGCCGCAGCTTCCCATCAATGCTTATCATCTTTGGGACTTCTGGAATGAGGCCAATGGCAGCTTTGAAAAAAGCATCAGCTGCAAGAGAAAAGTCAGAGGATGAGCACTGTGAAAAGTTCAAGGCTGGGCTCTTCCTTAGACTGGCCGGGGGTCAGTTTGAGAGTTGCATGGAAGTCAGGCAACCTTGAGGGTTCAGTTTAGCCAGTACGTCCAGCTTAAGGTTCTTCAAACCACCATGGATGAGGCAGTGCTGTTACTATGGCAACCAGGAAAACCTGCAGCTAACAGCCTTAGATTGAAAGACTAAAACAGAGGAGAGATTTTATAGACAGTCTAGGAAAGGGCCCGAGGAGATGGCTAAATCAATGAAGTGCCTGCTGCAAAGGCCTTGAGTTGGGATGCCCTGCACCCACACAAAAGCTGAGTGCAGCAGGGTGTGCCTGCAATCCCCTGCACCAGGAAAGCAAAGCTAGGAGGATCCCTGGGGCCTAATGACCAGCCAATCTAGGCAATCAGTGAGCTCCAGGTCCATTGAGAGTCCCTATCTCAAAACATACTGTAAAGAGTGGTGAAGCAAGATACTTGATATCAGCTTCTGGGCCCCACACACACGCTCCTAAGTAGGTGCACATGCACATACACGTGCACACACCCACATGAACATGTGCACAACACACATATAAACACACATTCATCACCTGAGCTAGGATCTAGCCTGGTTTGGATCAATGAGTCCTTATGTCCACAGGTATGGGAGGGCTNTCACCAGGGCCACTTCAAAGATGGGAACTAAGGTGTGGAGTGAGGAAGGGCTCATTTTACTCCTGTGTAGGTGGAGGGTTCTAGAGTGGCTGGCAGAGCTATGGCTCAGAGCCTGGTCTAAGTCTCTCCTAGCACAAAGAAACAACCACTGAGCTAGGCACAGTGGCACAAACCTGTAACACTGTGCTCAAGAGAGTGAGGCAGGAGGACAGGTGCTGTGGTACAAACCTGTAATCCCATTCTCATGAGGGTGAGTCAGGAAGACTGTGAGGTCTAGGACAGCTTGAGCTACACAGGGACATGGTGCTAAAAAAAATAAGCCAACACACACTGAGTTGTCTAAAGGAATGAATACACGCCTACATACACACATGTATGAGAGTGTATGTATGCACACGATCGTGTGCGCACACATACATGCAAGCACACACAGAGCCCTAGAGACTTCTAACCAAGTAACATTTCCAGAGAATTATTTGAATTACTTGAAAAATAAAGATATTNAAAGAGATATGAAATAATCTGTAAAACAAGAGGACTTCCAAAGATGGAAAAAAGGAAGGAGGAGAAGAGGAGAGAGCCGGAGGACCGGATCCCTGGGGAAGGTGGAGAGGGGACTTCTTTGTAGACCTGCCAAAGTATTGACCATGAGAAAAAGCCTTGAGGCAAAGTACTGGCCTGGGACATAAACCCTTCTATTGCAACATCAAATGTGTTCATGGAGCAGTTCATTTTCCACCAGAAAATGACTTCCAATGACACGCAAGAATGCTGCAGCCGGGTGCAAAACCCCGGGTTAAAGCAGCAACCCCAACTGCANGCCTGAGGGGCTGGCTTGCTGGCAGATGTTGGCTCCCCAAGGAACAAAGGCTCATGGTTAACAAGAAAAGNGTGTGCCTGAACTTGAGAGGGCCTGTAACTTATCTTCTTTCTTCAAGGAAACAAAACACACCATGGAGAGGCTCATCATGGAACTTGCTTTGACATGTGCTGAACTCTGGAAGCATCCCTGCCAGGCTGGCTCCCACATCCCCAACTGTCTGCCTCTCTGCATCCCCTAATCAAAGTTAGTTGTAACAGCAGCTGCAGCAGCACAGGGCACTCCAGTGGGCACTAGGGACATACTGGGGGGAAAGGGAGAGCAAGGGCTGACATCATAAAAGCAGCCAAGGGAGCTATGAGCTAATAAGCACTACTGCACAGGAGCCTGCTCAGTGCTCTGGTCTAGAATGAAGGGAGCAGCTGACCTGTCAGGTTGAGGACAGAGGTAATAAATATGGGGCTAGTAAAAAGGAAGGTACTTCTGAATTCATCCCACTTCACCTTCTAGGAAACTCTACTCTCCTTCAGAGAAAGGCAGATCTTTTCTTCTGTTCTACTAGAATGGGGTGTATTATTCCTCCCAGCACCTCCACATTGAGACAGGCAAGCACAGAAGGGAACAGCTGAGCTACCTTGGACTCCTTTTGGTTTGGCCTATACACAAACCAGCCCCTCTTCTAATAACGCACTTGGCATCCTGAGGCCTTTATCTGCATGTACTATGCACACACACACANCTCTCTCTGAACAATGTACCCAGCAGCAGCCAGTTGCAGCCGCAAGCCCCCACCTGCATATAANCCTTACTCTGAACAATGCAGTAAGTTTCTCCTCCTNTCAAAGACTTGGGGAGAGTTTTTCCAGTCTTACTCTAGGCTGATCTGGCCTGAACTAGTTTTAAGTACACAGGCAATAAGTACTATGTCCTTCTATGCAAACTGTGTCCTCAAAGTGAACTTTCATGGGAAATCCNATTTACCAGCCTATGCCTATGCATAACTGGGCATGCAAAAGATTAAAATCAGGTGCATTGTGGATGGCAAGGGATATATGCAGTGGAGAATGGTTATATAACATAATCTGGCAATCAAAATAGAGAACCACCCAAACTATGTTCCTCAGCACCCAAACTCTTCCTCTTGAACCCCATAAAAGGAGGCAGTAAACANTAACTTGTGTCACAGAGTATCTCATTATGTGGCTCTGTCATCTTGACAGTGTATTCCATTCCGATCTGTACGATCATTTTAGACAGTTGTATTGCTGCTTTGTGGTCTGCATGCAACTTTAGTCCATCTTTTTTCATCTTTATTAGTGTTTTTGAGACTTTCATACAAAGCATTTTGATTATATTCACCCCTCCCAACTTCTCCCGGATCTATCTCCACTTCCCTACCCACCCGGCTTTGTGTCCTCTTTATTTTTTTTAACTCATCAGGTACATTTTGGGCTGCCCATATACTCTTGGATATTCAGCCTTCATTGGAGGGTGGTCAACCTGCCAGGGGCCTCACCCTTACAGAAAACTGTGTCTCTCTTATTTCCTTCTTAAATAATATGNCAAGAATCCGGAAATACCTGGCTCAGCCTCTGAAGGATCCTGGTTTTATTGTACAACACTATGAAAGTGCTTANCATCACCCCAGGATACAGTTAAAATATAAGTGTTTGGGCTGGTAAGATGGCTCAGTGTGTAAAAACACTTAGTGTGCAAGCCTGATGTCTTGAGCTCCAATCCTGAAATCCACATAAAGGTGGAAGGAGGGAAATATTCTCAAGGATTGTCATCTGACNTCCATACATGTACTGTGGCATGCATGCATACACATACACTAAAAATAAATAAAATAAAATTGGATTTAAGGCCTATGCACAGGAACGAATTTCATGTCTGGTACTATAATCCTGGCCAAAAGCCCTAGGCCATAGGCCCTAGGGTAGAATCTGCTATTGTTATTTTGTTAAATAGTTATGCTGTCAAATCACCTTCTAAATAGTTACCTTATGCCCAAAGACCTTATTTATCTGGTCAGAGNAGCTTCTTTTTCGCAGTGGGCAACAGTCAGTGGAGAGATGCAGACATAGCTGGTCAGAGTGCTGAGAAGGGGCTGAGTGCTCAGGCTAAATGTGACATCTGTATTGACCCCCTCCTCCCCTTCCCCACAAGGCACAGGGAATATCTTGGAAGAAGTGGCAGAGAGAATGTAAGAGCCAGAGAATGGGGAGAGGTTCTGTGAGGTGCTGTGTTCTGGTTAGGACATGGCTATCACTAAAACTCACAGTAGCTGTGTTGCCTGCACAAGACCTGCATGAGACCAGT
>LZPO01116985.1:309022-319475 GCA_001675575.1 Neotoma lepida | reverse complement strand
GAGTGAAAACAGGTTTTCTTCAGTCCAGAGTTTGAACAATCCTGTCAACATCACATTTCCTCTTTAAAAACAAAAACCAAAAAAACTGTAACATTTAAAATTTCTAACAGATGAGAGTCTTCACTATGTTGATCCAACTGTAACCAAACTCCTAAGCTAAAGCCATCCTCCTGCCTCAGCCTCTAAAGTAGCTGGGAACTTCAGGTATGAGTAGCAGAACCTGGCTAANGTTGATGTCACACAGCACATACCCTGTAACTAGTAAAAGCCACAGAAGATAATGTCGTCAANAGAAAATGGACTTCGAGTGATTTTAAAAAGGAAAAGAACAAACAAAAGGAGGAATCAGATTTTCATTCATAAAGAATGTTACCCTGAGGCTGGGGTGTGGCTGGGGCGTGGCGTGTTTACCTAGCATTCGCCAATCCCCAGCACTGCATAAACTAGGTGTGGTGGCACATGCTTATAATTCCAGCACCCAGGAGGTGGAGACAGGTGATCAGAAGTTCATCTCGGGCTACATACCAAGTATGAGGCCAGTTTGGGACACACAAGATCCTGGGTCCTCCCCACAACTCCCCGACAAAAAGGAGAAAACATAAAAGGTTCACCCCANACCTTAGCAGGGCACCTGGCCCACAGTCAGTCTTCAGACATTTGCTGCTGCTACAGTTCCCTGCCACCCGTCTCATACTTCCCTCCCCAGTTCCTCCTTGGCTACATGGTGAGNTCAAGGCCAGCCTGTGATTCATAAGACCCTGTCTCAGAAAACAGTTATCCCGGGTGTTAGTATTGTGACCCACTCCTCGGCCGCCCTGCATACTGACGTAAAGTCTCCTTTAAAAAAAAGAAACCTCCCCCTCTTTTTCTTTTTATTCNCACGAGGTGTGCACCCTCTCTCTCTCCTTCTCTTTCTCTTCCCCTCTTTTACTCTCTCCCCTCTCCCTTCCCCCCACCAAATAAAACTCTTCACTGAGCACTGTCTGCATGGTGTCTCTGTCTCTCACAAGCCGTGGGGCACCTTGGCTCCACCCGCCAGGGCCTCCCTCACGCTGCATCATAACACCGGGGCCCTGCTGTCATAAGGGAGGCCACCTCATGTCTTGGGTTGGAGAGGAACTGCACTAAGCCAAGGGCATCACACTCTAAGGGGGCTGAGTAGGATCCTGGTCTGCACTACAGAGTGCATGTGTCAGAGAGGTCCTCTCCAAGAAGCTCCCCCTNGGAGTCAGACCTGCTCCAGGGTCCAAGGTCTTCAGACAGCNCTATTGAAGTGATCATTCTCAAGACTGCAGAAGGTTTCACATGGGGCTCCAGGGCCTCTTCAGGCTCCAGTGGGTAATGCAGTGGCCTTCCTAGAGTATGTCTGCCTGAGGAGCCCACTTTCCGTTCTGTACCCATTTCCTAAGTCTGTCTGTNGGAACATCAGGATGCCATGTTCTAAGAGATGGGACAATTCTGAGAGAGCTTCAAGATACTCGGAATTAAAACTGCAGGTGTGCTCACTGTAGGCCAAGAGCAGCGATGTGGAAAGGATCCAAGTGTTTTTCAATAAAAGGAATATTTTGGGAGGTCCTGAATGAGACACCCTGGGGAAAATAATTTACAGCACTTCCCAAACCTGGGGAATAGAATCCTTCACAACCATTATAATGAAGCGGATCTGTGTGCACGGGGTGGCAGGTGGGGGCTGGCCAAGACTTACTGATGAGCCAGAAGGCTTATGGACAGCAACAGAAGACTCTATTGTTTCCTTTCTGAGGAGGGGATTACATGTCAAATGAGAATACAGACAGATGGAAGGAGAGAAAGAAAGGCAGGCAAGAGAGAAAGGCAGAGAACACAAAAAGAATAGGTTTAAAAAATTGGGGGGAGGGTCTCATGTAGCCCAGGATAGCCAAAGACTTACTGTATAGCCAAGGATGACCTTGAACTTCTGATCTTCCTGCCTCTACCTTGAGAGTGCCAGGATTACAGGTATGTGCCACCATGCCCACTTTTATATAGTGCTGATGACCCATGCTAGACAACCACTCTACCAACCAAGTTACATCCTCAGCCCTGCAATAGTTATTTTTCACGGGTATACTGCTGTGGAATAATCCTTCTGAACACTGTGAAAATGTGTTGCTCTCGTTGTTAATAAAAAGCTGATTGGCCATTAGCTAGGCAAGATTTTNGGGGCAGAGAGAATGCTGGGAAGAACAAGGGCAGAGTCTGAAGGTCTCCAGCCAGACCAGAAGAAGCAACATGGGAAGTTTATAGATGAGGTAAATGAGCCTCAGGGCAGCACACAGATTAAAAGAAATGGGTTAATTTAAGTTGTAAGAGCTGGCTGGAGACAAGCCTAAGCTGTCGGCTGAGCATTTATAATTAATAATAAGTCTGAGTCGTTATTTGGGAGCAGCTGCCAGGACAGAGAGAAATTCTGCCTACAGTANGTAGGAGAAAAGAACTGAGAAAAAAAATGTCCTGTTAATTCCAAGTTTTTGGAGGAGGGGAGTGAGGAGATACAAAGAATATTATTGGAATCTTTTCTTTCTTTTTTGGCAGTACTAGGGATTGAACCTAGAACTCCAGGCATGCAAGACTGCTGTTCACTGCATCCTGTTTAGCAGAATCCATGAGCTCTAGGCTAGTGAGACCCTGCTTCAAAAAATAACATGATGACTCCTGAGGGACAAAACCTGATATTGACCTCTGAGTCCACATGCAGGTATACACACAGGTGCAGGCACACACATTCATGCATACATGCATGCACACACACACACACACACACACACACACACACACACACACGCGCGCGTGCGCGCGTGCATGCACCAGATCCTGAAAACATGATGTGTTGCAACCAAGACATGCAGATGACTTTGGCAAGGCCACATGGTTCAGAGGCCAGCTGGCCACCGAGGTTTAATCCTGTTACTGCCAACCTATGCTTGTAACAGAAACTGTTCTTAAAGGAGTTAAGTTTGAAGACATAAGGGCCACTATTTCAACGATGCCAAAACAGTGCAAGCTTTACAGAAGTACAAATGCCTAGGGACAATTAAGTGGCATATTCATTATGGCTTAATTGTTACCAATGACAGCTTAATATAACCTTGACTTTGCCACATGGATTCGGCAACGTGCCCTTTCCGTTCACATTGGATATCAATATTTAATGTGAAGGTCCACTGGAGACGTATAAATTATTTCCAATTTCATCAGCACCAAACCAAAGTTCCTGGTGTCTATCTGCTCTCCCTCTCATCTCAGAGTGCCTAGGGCTCTGCATTGAGCCAAGGCTGCTCAGCTCACAAGTTACCTCCTATTTGTGGGTCAGGGCAGGGGTAGTAACTTTCTGTTCTCCCTGCAAGGCGCCCAAGAGGCTGTGCATTCTGTCCATGAATAGCAAGCCTAGTTTTCCCTAAGCACNGGGGATTCAGTATTCCCTACTCCTTAATTATGATTCATTGTTTTTTACATAAGTTTAGGGAGCCAGTCGGTAGCTCACGCATGCAACCTCAGCACTTGGGAGAGAAGGCAGGAGGAACTGGGGCTCAAGGACAACTTAGCTATAGAGCAAGTCTGAGGTCAGCCTAGACTACTTGAGACTCTGTCTCAAAAACAAACAAACAAACAATCAAACCAAACAAAAACAAACAACAACAAAACAAACAGACTTGGGAAAATGCTCCTTGAGAAAAGTGCTTGTCATGCAGTGTGATGACCTGAGTTCATATTCCTGCACCCANGGAAAGCCCAGCATGGGAGCATGTTCCNATGTTAACTGGCAAAAGACCCTGTTTCAAAACAAGAGCGTCCCTCTGACCTCCACAAGTGCACCATGGCGTGTACGCACCTGCACTCACACACAGATATGTATACATATACCATACATGCATACACACAAAGATTTTTTTCACAAATGTATCAAATGGTCTTTAGCACCATATGCCTCTGGGATTTGGAAGCAAAGTATGTGTTGATATGAGGGGACTGTCTTTAACAGCACGGTGCTTTACAGAGTCTCCATTTTAGGTGAGGTCACGTGACAGGGTGCCACAGGCAAACCTCAAGCCTTACTCTCTTCACCTACAAAAAAGAAGACAAGCAACCCATATATACAGAAAGAAATGACCAGTTTGTTGGGAGTTCAGTGCTCTCCACAGTAAGGCCTCAATCTATCTTCTAAACTCCATCTCCTCACCCCGTTGGACTGTCCTTCCTGCTTCCTGGCCCCTAGCCCTTTCCTGTGCCATCACTTCGGTCTCTAGAACGTCCTCGGGTGCACTGTGGGTCACCAGACCACCTCTCCCTCCCAGGTTCTCAATGCCATCTGTTTTGTGACGCTTTTTGGCTCTTTTAAGACAACTCATTGCTTTCTGCTCTAGGAGTCCCCATGTGGACATGCTGAAAGCCACTTTTCACACACTGCCTTATGCACTAACAGCCCCTCACTAACACAGGGGCTCTACGTGCATTCTTGTTTCTAGTACAATGTTTGCTTATAAAAAATGAGCAAGAAATAGCAGCAGAAGGAAGGAAGCCNTGGGTGGAGTTGAGAGACTCACTGTGCCTCTGTCTTGAGGTTCCATCAGCAGCTGTCACTCATCCCTGGTCACCATACTCCCCCAGGCAGAAGGGTTCTGTCTGTTCAGATGTGAATGCAAGCTTCAGACCACTGCCCACCTGAGAGCTGTTCCAGCTATCACATCTGACCAAAGAGGCCTCGAGGTTGGGGGACACAGTCACATCCACCATACTCAGATGATGCTTTGCTCACAGGTCACAACTGTGGCCTTCCATACAGATGCTGAGCTGGGTGAGTGACAGGAACTAGTTTTCTCCTTCAAAAGCTGCTTCTCACCTTCTAGAAAGGGGAAACGCAAAAGCGCTCTTCCCACCTACTGCCATGCCCCACTGCTTCCTCAGCTGCCACCTGCCATGATGACAGAAGCCACCTGTCCCCAACAATGTACCTGGCAGCAGTGCCTGCCCTGTGCTTCCCTGGGCTCCTCNTACTGACCTACACAGCAGCTCTAACCAATGTGCCCTTAGGTCTAAGCACACACTAGGACCCACTGCTCTTTCTTTGACTGTAAATACACAGTTAATTCACCCATGGAAGGCTCTGGTGGGGCTGTCCTCCTCACAGACGCCTCTGCTTACTACTTANANCCTCACTCTGAGACATTTGCATCCTTTTAGCTTCACTNTTTGCTTCTCAATGGGGCCTTATTCTGTAGGCTGGGCTAGCCTGGAACTAGGGTCCTCATGCCTCATCTTTCATCATGCTGGTTATAGGCATGGGCTGCTAGGCCTCGCACTTCCATCACTACTATTGGGGCTGGGGATGTAGTTCAGTTGGTAGAGTGATGGCCAGGCATACCAAAGTCTGGTGGTCAATCCCTGGTACCCATGAACTGGGTGTGGTGGCCTATGCCTATAATCTCAGCACTGGGAAGGCAGGAGAATCAGAAGTTCAAGGTCATCCTCAACTACAAAACGAGTATAAGGCCAGCTGGTGATTCTAGGATCCTGCTCTTAAAGAACAGATACATAAAAAAGAATTGTCAGGCATTGGTGGCACACACCTTTAATCCCAGCACTGGGGAGGCAGAGGCAGGCAGATCTCTTTAAGTTTGAGACCAGCCTGGTCTACACAGTAAGTTCCAGGATAGCCAGGGCTACACAGAGAAATCCTGCCTCGCCAATTTCCCCCAAAATAAATAAAAAAGAAAAAGAAAATTATCAACTATTGTTATCATACCACTCATCTGTGAAGCACCTACAGAATACATGTGACATAGACAATGCCAAGAGTCCTGCTCCCACAGCAAACTCAAAGTATGGCCTGTGGGCTTGGTAACCTTGAGGAGGAAGGGGAAAGGGTGGGCAGCAATGACCTACTTACTAGTTCATAACAATGGTGAGGAAGCAATGAAGAAAAAACGAGTGGTCAAAAAAAATGGCTTAAAGACTGAACTCGCCTAGCTTTTGTTTGTCTGGGGTGGGGGTGGGGGGGCTGAGTAAGGCTTTCCGGAGACAGAGCATGTGAACTGAGCTCTAGCACAGAAGGTTTTTAAAAGTCCATTGAAAAAAGTTCAAACTTAAAAGAAGGGAGATATGAGAGGGTAGGACGAGAGAAAACAGAACAAACTATGTACATGTATGAAACTGTCAAAGAACAAATTTAACTAATAAAAGCTTTTGAGGAAAAAGAAAAAGGCCAGAATTCTAAGACTGAGCATGAAATTTCCTCCTGTGGAGCAGGCCTCNAGTCACCCGGAACAGTCATGCCACGACTGCACAGTGGGCACATCTTCCTCGGCAATCAGTGCTGCAGCATTCACAGTCCACTGCTGGGCAGGACCACTGAGGTCTTTCCTCCTACAGCAGTCCACACAGAACTTCCTGGCACTATGGAAACTAGTCAGCAAAGAGGAAGTTTCCAGGTTAGTCTAAATTTGGTTTCTTTGTACCCTATAGTGTGAGGTGTCCTCAACAACAGTCTTCCCATGAAGTTATGATGGGCAACTAAGGGCAATGACCAGAGCCTGTCACTTTAGAGACCTTTGGGGCCTCACTACACAGTAACTCCTAGAGAGGTACCCTATGCCCTGCACCATCATTTTCAGTAAATGGTACAAATTTGGGAGCAGTACTGCCCATCTACACAAGGTGATTTCACTGAGATTCTTTTCTACAAAACGTTAGGTAACTAGTAGGTTTCTGTCAGCCCANCCACTATCCTCTCTCTTCCCATTAAATCAAAACCACAGCATAAGGCCACAGTGAACATGGATTTGCAAGTACCTCTGTAGTAGGCTATACAGTCCAGAGTGGTATTGCTGGGTCACTTGGCAGTTCTATTTTCAGTTTTGTGAGAACCCTCCAGACTGATTTCCCAAGTAACTGCATTAGTTTACATACCCAATAACCGTGCCTAAGTGTTCTCCTTCTGCCACATCCACACTTTTAGCATTTGTGGTCAAAAGCCCATGGCTGGGCAGTCACAGGCCTAAGGTAGAGCCTGCTATTGTTATTTTCCTAACCCATGAAAATGCTGAGAATAAGAGACTGTGTTATCAGCCATAATTGGGACATCTACATCAATACCTCACCCATTGCCACAACTCTCACTAAGGCTCAGGAAACACTGATGAGAAGGTGGGAATAATGGAAGCCAACTGGCCCTCCCTCTCCCAGCAGCTATCAGCCAACAGCTCCCCAGCTAGGCGTGGGACTTCATGCCTCCTTCTCTATGCTGAGTTTTTGTCTGGCTTGGGCACAGGTATGTGTTGTGAATGCTGACACAAACACTATGAACACATATGTATAACTGCCCTGTTGTGTCTGGAAAACCATTTCCTTGTAGTCTTCCATTACCTCTGACTTACACTACTTTTTACACACTGTCCTCTGACTTACACTATTTCTTACACACTGCACTCTGATCGACAATGATCCCTGAGCCTTGGGAAGAGGGACTANAATGCAGTAGGTCAACCACATTCAGCAGATGGCCACAATCCAAGAGTATATTAGTAGCACAAATTGGACTTGATAGGCTTAATAAAACAGCAAGAAACAGGAGGGCATAAAGTTAGCTGGGTGTGATGGGGTGGATCTGTGAGGTGCTGGGTAAGGAGTGTGGATATAATCAAAATACATTGTACTAAATTATCCAATAATTAATAAAAATTCATGAAGAAGGAAAACGTAAGAGNACACTAGGTTTAAAACAAAGTTAAAGCACTGTGTTGGGAAGAGTNCTGAGAAATGCTGTCTCCCAGGTATGACATGGCGGGTTTCCCATGCTCCAGGGGATGTCCCCACACCCAGGCACACATGGACAGCACCAACTGGACTCTAGGCTATCAAAAACAAAGACATGAAACTGGAAGAGGGTCATGTTGTGGGAGGCAAGAGGGATTGAAGGGGGAAGAAACAGGGTTGATAAGAATATGTTTCATTGTATAGTTCTATGACCTCAGGAATAAAGGAAATTTAAAAAATAGAAATAAAACTACAAGAAAGACAGAGAGCTCTGAGAGGAAGAGAGACACTGTCATAGAGATGACAGCAAACCAGCTCTGCTCGCTCCCCTGGGCCTCGATTGCTTTCTCACTCTGTTGCAGTAAACTGCACAGTCTGATTTGCAGCCCAATTCAACCATTTCATCTTGAGATTGGCTTTCCCACAGACTCAAGGTTTGCATGTGAGAAGTCAATCTGAAGGATTGGGTGTGGAGCACATGACTATGATTCCAGCACTTTGGAAGCTGAGGAGCAAGGATTAAGAGTTTGAGGCCAGCCAGGGAGGGCTACATAGCCAAGAGTGTTGAGATAGAGAGGGCCTGACACAGAGATGGAGATGGACAAGGGAGGAGGAAGAGAGAGGAAAGGGAGAGGAGGAGAGAAAGGAACAGCCAGCCAGAGAGAGTGAGTTTGGCCCTCAAAACCACTAAAGCACGTGCTGTCAATGTCACACTGTGCTTACAGACTCCAGCTCTGCAGCTACTTGGCACCAGTGGTCCAGTGTTCTCAGGGCATGACTTCATTTCTTCTCAACTGAGATGCAACCCTGTCATCACCTCTGCTTTGTACATGGATAAACTGAAGCACAAAAAGGCCAACTTGTCCAAGGGTATCCATTTCCCTAAGTGGCAGAACCAGGGGCAGACCCACTGTATTCCGGAAACTTGGAAGCCACCATCACGCAGGGCCTCAGCACACCGTGCTGGTGGCTGAACACAGGCAATCGATCTCCCTTCTCCAGACCTTTGCTCAGACTCTTCACTACATCAGAAGGCTGAGTGTTCCTTCCCTCTCCCCTTCCCATGTCCCCCTTATAAAAACACACGTTCTTTTGAGTCACTGACAAACAAGGACAAGAATCTATCCGGAGTAGGCAAAGAAAAGGCAGACAGGCATTTCTGGGCCATCTCTAGGTGGGAAACACTGATGTGCAANTCTTTTGGGGCTGCTCAGTGCTNCCGGGTGACAGGCAGGAATATTTATAGTAAATGTGCACAAACAGATAGAACTAGGCCTTTTCTACCATCCTGAGCTGGCTTGCAGGGGGTTTAAGACCCTGGACACAGCCCTGGCAGAGGCCAGCCTGAAAATGGAGACAGAATCCAGGCAGAACGAAGGCAAGCCTGAGAATGAAGTGGGAGGAGGGGGTGCTTTAGAGCCAGCTGGGCTGGGAGGATGTTCGGAGAGACAACGTAAGCAACCAGCTCCCACGAGCTTCCTATTCAGCTCTCTCCTTCTCANTAATTGGCTGCATTATTTATTTGGCCAATAACTGCTCTGTGTGGCTTTCAGAAGGACAGTGATGGGCTTTTAAGGTTTAGTGAGATTGCATTTGGACTCCAGCAAAAATCATCAGATGAATTTTTAAACATGAAGCAGACACCGCATCGCTGTGTCCAGCAGTTGCTTCAGGTTGGAGCGAAGGCCCAGCAGCCTGGAATTCTAACACCGTGGTGCTGCTTTCATCCATGCACAGGAACTACNGCAGAGCTTACACTCTCGCCTTCCCAGCACCCTCTTGATACTCAGAAGTGGCCTCTCGGGTTAACTACATAGAGAGAGTGGAGTTGTCACCCCCAATAGCAGGGTATTTGTTATCCAAAGATCAGAGTCCACATCNGTGAGTCTGGTGTTCAAATACATGAACAAACAGAAACAATAAAAACAACCCTGAACCTGCTGTGGGGAAGCAGCCCTAATTTCTCAGGCTCCCTAGGCATCCTAGCCCAAGATGTCTGGCTGCCAGACCTGGCCTGAAATGGACTGAAGGTCAGGACAGAAAATGTCTCACTCCTCCATCTGTCTCCATCTGCCTCTGTGTTACTGACTCCATGTTCCCTACTAGAGAAGCATTTAAAAATACTCACTAAGCCAGGCAGTGGTGGTGCACGACATTAATCCCAGCACTCAAGAGAAAGAGGCAGGCAGATCTCTGTGAGTTTGAGGCCAGCCTGATCTACAAAGAGAGTTAAGGGACAGCCAAGACTGTTACAGAGAAACCCTGCTTCAAAAAACTATAAAAAAAGAATAACAATGTTCCCTGACTGCTGCTTTTTCCCCCTTGAAGGCATCTGTCAAGACATGTGTGCAGGGATGTGTGTGGGAGTCAGACTTCCGAAGTCACAAAGGAGCATCAAGGATAGAGAGACAGGTAGGCTTACCTTGGGAGAGGCACTGGTTGGCCAAGGCAACCTGACCAGAATGCAGGTANAGGTTGAGGCGGGTGAAGATCCCCACCAGGGAGGGAATGGTGATGAAGCAGTAGGCAACACAGGCCTAGAGAGAAGGGAGATGCAGATGGTTAGTCAACACGCCCATGTTCACCCAGCATGTGTTTCCAAGTAGACACATAACACTTACTCCCTCTGTTCCCCCAACACACACACACACACACACACACACACACACACACACACACACAC
>LZPO01116985.1:275605-288375 GCA_001675575.1 Neotoma lepida | reverse complement strand
GGTAACAGGAAGACACCTGGTGTTGACCTCTGACCTCCACATGTGCATAGAGAGTCCACACATACTCAATCAAAATATTTTAAAAATTATGTTTCTAAAACAAGCATACTCTGGTAAGAAGGTCAAAAAAGCCCACTTCTACCTGTGTCTAAAGTCCTTATTTTTTTATGGTTCTGTCTGCACCCAGGGAAAGAAATATCTGTATTTGCTTGTGAGTGGGAAGCACATGCAGGCTCTGAATGTTTGAAAATGCTAACCAACAACTATCTTAAATAAAACAGAAAAAGAAAACACTGCCTACTAGACACTTACGGCAATTTACAAAGCATTTTAGCATCTTAGTTCCCAAGGGGCCACTGTTTAGCTTTGNCTGATACAGCACTGCCCAGACTGATGTGCCAGTGTGGGACACACTTGCTGACAACACATGCTAATGCTTCCCATACCTTGATGTTTAAGATCTGGGCTTAGTGGCATATGCCAANAGACTTGAGCCCAGGACTTTGAGACCTNTCTGAACAACACAGTGAGGCCCCATCTCAAGTACCACTGCAACATTCCTAAGTGACCAGACTCTGTTGCTATGGTGACCATTAGACCACAAAACCCTGAGGAAAACAGCCCCACAGTCGTACTTACCGTGAAATGCCTGCAGGTGTACTCTACCCATACCTCAGCACAATTAATGTAGTCCTACAAAGAAAAGGTAAAAATAGCTTTAGAGTGAGCACAACATCGGTTAACTTTCGCCAAAAGTTAACAGACAAATCCTCAAAGGCTCTGACAAGAGAGAAATATGGAAACACTGGCTTACTCTTATGGTTTGAATATGAATGTCCCTCACAGGTTCCCATTGCTGGGGCCTTCTGGGGGGCTGTGGAACATCTGGGATGGGAGGCAGAGCTCGAGGAGGTGGTCCTTTGAGGGCTGTAGCCCAGCCCCACCTCGGGCCTGGACTCTGCTTCCTGCATCCACCAAGCTGTGACAGGATACAGCACAAGCCCTGCTGGTCTTCAGCCTCCTCACCTGCCAGCCTTGACACTATCATCTCAACTGTGAGCCAAAACAAACCTCCTCCCTCCAGTCGCTTCTGCNGGATGCTGGGTCAGAGTAAGTGCTTAACTGACTGACACACATTACCACAAAAAGCAAGTTAAAAAGGAAAAAAGTAGCCTGCTGCTCACTATAGATTTGACCCCAGCATTGCTCCTTAGGCCAAGGTGCAAATCTGCAGAGCTCTGCCATGCTTAAGGAGCCCTTGCCACATCTCAGCAGGAAACCCCAGGAGGCGGGGATCTGACAGCATTCAAAGTTTGCTTGTTGCTTTAAAAATAAAGCATTTGACCTACAGAAGGGCTGTAACTCTTCCCTATAAAAAGGTTTGAAAAGCCCTAAAGGGGTCAGGGAGGTGGCTCAGCAGGTAAGAACACTTGCCATCGAGACTAACAACACATGTAAATAAGCCTGATGCCCTGGTGCACACTTTTAATCCCAGCACCCAGGATCTCTGTGAGTTTCAGGCCAGCCTGGTCTACAGTACCAGGTTAGCCAGGAATGAAAACAAAAAACAAACAAGACACAAGAGGAGGAAAGTCCATGGGCAGATAGCATAGAACTGCTCAGAAACAAGGTGGGAAGCTGGACCTGCTCCTGAAGCGTCCCTCTGACATGCATACACATACCAAGGCACAAGTGCACATATGTGCACATACATCCCTGATGGCCATGGCCATCATCACATGCATGACAGTAAATGATACTAGCCGGTCTGTCATATAAGACTTTTGGCAGCCCTGGTGTTCAACCATTGATCTTCATCCTTTAGGGATATCCTAGTGGACTGCTATTTAGAAATATACACTTGACTGCTCAACTCTAGCTGCTCTTTGCACAGTTAGAAGACACCTAAAGTTTTTAATACCNGTAACTATATGTGTTTAGTACATCTTGGAGCCTCAGAAACAAGATATAATTGGAAAAGAAAAATTAAGAAACATCTTTAATGTCATTTGTTCCTTCTATAGGTTAATAAATGTTAATAAATGATACAAGGAGAGTTTCTTTTTTATTTTTAAAGTTTGATTAGTATAAATTTCACTTATTCATTATGTTTTGTTGTTGTTATTATTTGGTTTTTGTTTTTTGAGACAGGGTCTCTCTTATGTAGCCCAGGCTGGTCTTAAGTGCTTCATCCTCCTGCCTCAGCCTCCTGAGCGCTGCAATTNCAGATGTGAGTCACCTTACATGGCTAAAGCTNGTTTCTTTAAAAGCAAAATGTATGGAGCTGGAGAGGTGGCTCAACAGTTAAGAACACTTGTTGCTCTTGCAGAGAACACAAGTTTGGTTCCCAGCATCCATGTGGTGGCTAACAACCACCCATAACTTCAGTTCCAGGGGACCCANTGCCCTCTTCTGGCCTCCACAGACGGTATAGACATACATGCAGGCAAAACATCCTTACACATTAAAAAAAACTTAAGTGTATATTGTATAACTTCTACAAAAATTAGTATATCTTGGGTCTAAATGGCCACTTACCTGAGGATTCTTCAGTTTAGTGATGACTTTCCAAGCTTCATTGAGAATCTGAAGTCGATCATTCTCAGGAGGATCAGCCAAGGCCAAGTTTAGCCCCAGGGCACGGAAAAGGAGATGCTAAGGAAGTAGCACACCGTTATGTTACTAGGGATTTTAAGTCAAAATATCTTAAGGCTTAAAAAGAGAAAGAAAAGACTCCAACACGTCGTCTCCAGGGAAATCTTCCTAAGGCTTTTTTCTGAAGTTTTACAGATCCACCCAAACAACTCCGAGAAACTCAAGGAGCTGGCTTGAGCTGCCAAAGCGTCTCAGGTAGAGCTTGCAGTTAGCTTGTGANAGCCTGAGCTCAGTTCCCAGTACACACCCAAAAGTGAGCTGGCTTAGAGTAGTGGGCTAATTTGCACATCACGTATACTACTGGAGGAAGAGAGAGTGTGTGTGTGTGTGTGTGTGTGTGTGTGTATGTGTATGTGTGCATGTGCGTGTGTGTATATGCATAAAGAGGCTAGAGATCAAACATGAGTGTCATTCTTCAGGAGTTGTCCACCTTGGTTTTTGAGACAAGGTCTCTTACTGGGACCAATCAATCACTTAGATTGACTGGCCAGTGATCCCCAGGGATCTGTCTGTATCTACTTCCCTAGCACTGGGATTACAAGCACATGCTACCATTCCTTTTTATGTTTTTTATGTGGGCATCAAATTCAGGTCCTCATGCTTGTAAAGTACTCTACTGACTGAGACACCTCCATAGCCCAAAAGCAAATATATTTTAAAGATGTGTGACCACATCTTTCCTAAATACTCCACGGTGAGTCCATTCATGGGTTCAGCATTCAAGGCCTGGTGCACAACAGTTACGTGACATTAATGATCCCAATCCCAGNCATCTTCCATCATGTCCTTTGGAACAATCTTCACCTGTCTCCTCTAGGCCTGCACTGCCCCCACCCCTGACTCTAGCCTTCGAAGGAATCAGGTAGACACCATCCATCTCTTCTCCCAACACACAGTAAGTCAAGAGCCTACCTTGGGGAAGCCAGACTCGTCACACTCTTTAATCATGCCAATGAAGTCCATAGACCTGGTGGCAATGAACTCGGCCCTGAAAGCTGACATCACGGAGTTCAAGAGCAAAGCGCTGAAAGACACAGATGCCAAGTCACTCACAGCTTCCTAGGGATACAAGTCTGTCTGTCTGTCTTTCTTTCTTTCCTTCTTTCTTTCTTTCTTTCTTTCTTTCTTTCTTTCTTTCTTTCTTTCTTTCTTTCTTTCTTCTTTATTTCTTTATTTCTTTATTTCTTTATTTCTTTATTTATCTATTTACTTTTGTTTGTATACTGAGAGCAAGTCTTTCTACGTAGCCTAGGCTAGTATTGAACATACAACCCTCCCATCTCCACTCCTCAAATTCTGGGATTATGAATAATTGTCACTGTACCTGGCTTGCAAGTCAGATTTAATGCTAGGGTATATACTGACTATCAAGAAGGATGACTGACAGCTTTTAATGGAAAGGTTAGAAAGGAAAAAAAAAAATCAAACAGCAGACATAGTAAGGGGCTGCCTAGAGGCTGCCACAGGACTCACTGCGCATTTGACACTAGACAACATTTGAATGAACTAGATGGATGGACAGGAAAATCAGCTACAGTCCAACCCACTTAAGTAGGAGTGNGCCTTCATNGGCTGATGCACTAACAAAACTGAATATTCAATAACTACATGGGTCCTTGCTACAAATATGTTTCTTTTAACATGGAATTTCTTATGAAAGGGACCTTAAATTTAGGTACTTGAGAAAGAACAAAACCCACTCAAGGATGTGTACGTATCTGCCACCAAGAGAGTAGCAAAGGGAACCTCACAGCAGGAGGCAGGAAACCAAGTACATCCTGGCCCTACCATTTACCACAGCCCTATAAACAAAGGGCTATTATTATCACCCCCATTTTGCAGAGGGGGAAGACTGAGGCACAGGGCAGTCAGGTTAGTGGGCCAAGATCACAGAGCTAAGTTAGGGTGGAGCTGAGGTCTGAGACCAGACAATTCCAATGCATTGTTCTGAACCTCCACACNGTCTGATCGGCCTCTCCACTTGCTCTCTCTCATGTTAAGGGTGGAAGCTCAAAAGAAGAACTAGACGCAAGTGCTGGCTGAAGAGAGAGCTCAGTTGGTAAAGTGCTTACTGCACAGATATGAGGGCCCGGGTTCAAATCCAGCACCCATATAAAGACCTGGCTGTGGTGGTAAACACCTGTAACCCCACTGCTCCAGGCAGAGACAGGAAGGAACCTGGGGCTCACTGGCCAGCCAGTCTAACTCAATCAGTGAACTCCAGGTTCATGAGAGATCCTGCCTCAAAAAATAAGGTAGAGTGCTATAGAGAAAGACACCCAACACTGCCCTCGAGCCTCTGTGATGAACTCAGACACACATAAACACATACAACACACACACACTGACTCCAATTTCAAGCAGGTACTTATATGAGTCTTATAAGTACTTACTTGTTGCCTAGTTTCTTACATCTTTCCATCATCTCCGTCAGCAAAGCCTAGGAAGTTTAAGAGGAAAAGCATCAGCTTGGAGGATACAAAGCGACATCTCTAAGAGATTTTCAAAATGCCATACTCTAAATAGCAGCCGATTTACATAATGCAAATTCCCATAGTCCTCTGTGCTTGGCAAGGATGGGAAGGGTAAGAAAGTAAAACAAGCGGTGGTGGTGCACACCTTTAATCTCAGCACTCAGGAGGCAGAGGCAGGCGGATCTCTGTGAGTTCGAGGCCAGCCTGGGCTACCGAGTGAGTTCCAGGACAGCCAGGGCTACACAGAGAAACCTTGTCTTATAAAACCAAAATCAAAACAAAACAAAAAAAGAACTGGGGCCAGGCATCAGGTAAGTCCAGGGTCAGGTCCAGTCTCTCCAGCCACCGATGGCGAGACCTTGGTGAGACACCGAGTCAGACATGGGTGGCAGCATCCTACCCACAGTGTCACTAAAGAATGATGCACCTCTGGCTCCTGGGCATGAACAAGGAAGGAAGCTCTTAAGTCTCTATGACACTCTTACTTGTTTATCAAAGGGCCTGTGGCGTGCTCAGTAATGCAGTCAAAAAGCAATCAACAAATGCCAGGTCCCGGCTCAGCGCCCACTAAGCACAGAAGAAGAGCTTGCTCTTAGCGCCCACTAACCACAGAAGAAGAGCTTGCTCTCATGGTCTCACCTCCCCCACCCAGGTGTACTACCATTCTCCCATTTCACAGACAGGAAACTGAGCCATGGCACTGCAACAGATTTTAGCCAAAGTCACACAGGCAACCAGGGTCAGCAAAGACCCCAACATGCCGGCACCAAAGACTGCATTCGTTACCACATGTCCTTTCCTAAGTTCCAAGCGTGTCCTTCCCTCTGAAGGAGACGGGTATACTCCTGTGTACTACTAATGGTTTTGGAGCTATCTTAAGGCAATGACGTGTCTTCAAAAGAGCTCCTGGGTTTTCTGTTTTGTTTTGAAAAATCAATGCATGAAGTAGCCTTTGGGGCAGTGGTTTGGGAAAGGTTTTGTACAGTTACAGACAAGGTCAAGCCTAAGACAGAAGGGCTAATGCCAGCATCTAGACACTGAGCACCTGACCAGGTGTCCGAATGACTGTCCTCTCTTCTGCATGCTTTGTCACAGGGCTGGAGGCCTGGCAAAATCAGACCCCTGTATACATGGGACATGGGCAGACAGCAAGTGCTTCATATGGAGTGAAAACAAGGTTTGTGTCTAAATCTGACCCTGAAGCCAAGGTAACTGTCACTGCATTTCAGGCTCCCTTTTCAGATTCTGGACTCTGTCCCACATCAAGTTGGATCCTGTTATATCATGCCCTCCCCCAAAAATTAACATGTAGAAACCCTAAATTCCAGTGAGACAGTATGCAGGGCCTTTGAGGAAGTACCAAGGTCAACTGAGGTCATCAGCGTGGGACCTCATCTAAGGGTTAACATCCTCATGAAGGAAGGTAGAGAGAGCAGGGAGGTTTGTGCACAAAGGAAAGGATACAGGAGGGGGAAGCCATCTGCACATGGAGGACTGAGGCCTCACCAGAGACCTTGGCCTTCAAGCCTCCAGAACTGTGAGACAGTACAGGTCTGCTGCTCAGGTCTCCAGTCTGTGCTTCCTCCCTGGAGGGCCTGAGTTCCTAACAAATATTCAACCAAAGCCTTGCAGCCTCACTCTGCTTTTCCTTGTGAGTTTAGATTTGGCCACGTGACCCATTTCTAGCTGCTCAGACGGGTTGGGAAGTCTTCTAAGGGCTTTGACAAAAAAAAAAAAAAAAAAATTAAACTATGATGTAAGGGTTGGAGTGGCTGTAGACACCTCACTCCTAGCAGAGGGCTGCAGAATGGAAAGACAGATGTAAGCTGACTGGCCCCGAATGCCTTGCTGTTGAAGGACATACTGAACTATATTTGTCATCCAGGCTTGTCGACTGTCTGTTCCTTACAGCCAGAAGCATCTCTGATGCCGCTAAGNTGCCATCGCAATGGCTTCTGACCTACTCAAGATACACNGCTACTTGAAAAGTCACTCCTTACAACTAACACCAAGTGCTATCTGAAAAAGCNGANAAAGGGAAATTCTACACAACTGTGATATCCACAGCACACAAACACTCATCCAAAACCTCCTGAAAGAGCAACCTTAACACATGGACCAATGTCTGGGGCACAGGGAAGAGGGCAGGGAGGATGACAGACAGGTCTCATGCTTTCACACACAAACAAACATACAGACACGCACGCAGGCATGGTGCACATGCATAGAAATGTGTTGGCCATATTTAGGATTTTGGACAGAGTCTTGATATGTAGCCCAGGCTGACTAGAAACTTGCTAAGTAACCCAGTACAGACTAATTAACTAGTCTCCANCCCTTAATCTTCCCGATTCAGCCTCTCAAGTGTTGGGCCACCATGCCTGACNCCCTTAATGATTCTGAAAAGATGAACTGAGGAAAATGCCCATCTAAAGGGAAAAGAAATCTGTTTTTCTTTTGTTTATTTGTTCTTTAATATGATTTTAGGGGACTGGAGAGATAGCTTAGCCAGTGAAGCACCTGCTTCAAAAGCATGATAAAATCCTGAGATTGGATCTTCCAAACCCNAGAAAAAGCCAGGCAAGATGGTTTGTATATCAGAATTGGAGGCTGAGGGAATGGAGACAGGAGCCCTGAAGCTCATTGACCGGCCAGTCCAGCCTAATCAAGGAACTTCAGGGTNAGTGAGAGACCCTGTCTCCAAAATAAAGGTGGAAGCTGGCAAAATGGTTCGTCAAGTAAAGGCTCTCCCCACACAAGCCTGGAGAGCTGGACTCAGTCCTCAGAACAGTGTAAAGGTGTGAGGCGAGCACCAGCTCCACAAGGGTGTCCTCTGACCTCCACATGTTCGCTGTGCACAGGCAACACCCCTCCCCAACCCACACAATAATAAAAAATTAAAAATTTTAATTAAAAAAATAAAGGTGGCTGGTGTTGGTGGCTGGAGCATGCCTTTAATCCCAGCACTCAGGAGGCAAAGGCAGGCAGATCTCTATGAGTTCGAGGCCAGCCTGGTCTACAGAGCAAGTTCCAAGACAAACAAGGCTACCCAGAGAAACCCTGTCTCGAAAACCAACCAACCAAACAAACAAATAAATAAAAAGGTGGAATGTAATTGAGGAAAATACCCAACATCTACCTCTGGCCTCTGCTCAAATGTGCATATATCTACACTAACAAGTGCATACACCATACACAGTGCAATACAGAAACAAAACAATACAGACACACAAATGTAAAAAATGTCTTCAAGAACATATGGGGGGAGGGGATGTTGTCATACAGAATAAAGGCACACCCGTAAGTGTCCAGGGAGACAAGCATGACACAAGCAGGCAAACCCACTAGAGGTTAATTTTATTTATTTCATCTTTTTTTTTCTTTTCTGGTCTTTTGCAAGGACTAGAGGATCAATGGTTTGAAGCCCACTGAGGTTGTAACAAACCTCTGGCCACACTAAACCACTGAAGCACTCCCAGCTCAACATACATGGCATTCACCCACACCAGAACCTGCAATGCATAAGGCATGCACTGCATGGGTCAGTCTTAGTTTATACCCTTATGACTGTTCTTGCTCCTGCATTTCATTATTTAGACAACATTTTGTTGTTTTTATAAAAACTATAAAAGAAATGGCTAGCCACAGAAGNTCTAAGACTACCAAAATGCATCTAGGAAGGCGAGGCTCCTCCCCTTCTAATCNTAACTGCTAACTTTGGGTGCTAGTCTTTCTAGAACTTCACCTTTGCCCTGTGAATATCAGTTACTATTACAGAAGCCTGTTTCATCTTGTCTTTTACAGAAACAGGATAACTCTATACACACTGGACTGTAAATTACCTTGTCCACTCCAGAATCAAGGACAGCCCTTCCTGCTTCCACGGCACACACGAGTCAACTGCCATGTGCCATCACACCACAGGCAGACGNTTTTCAAACTGACTCTAGATGGATGCTTAAAACTTTTTTCTTCCATTGTTCCTGCTATTTCTCTTTACTGGGATTATTTTCCTAATAGACAAATAGAANGTAACTGTGTACAGAAGCTTAGATATTAGAAGTTTATGATGTCAGCCTCATCTTGCACTTTTGTGTGTGTGTGTGTGTGTTATGTGTGTAGGTCCATGCACATGCTCAGGCCGAAAGAAGACACTGGGTGCCCTGCTCTATCANTTTCTGCTTTGTTCCTTTCAGACAAGGTCTCTCACTGAACCTGGAGCTACTCTAGTGAGCAGCAAACCCCAGCCATCCTTCTCTCTCTGTACCCCAAACAGCACTAGAGTTACAGGTGGATGTGCAACCACTAGGATGCGCAGGCAACTTTTTACATGGGCAGGAGACATTTGAACTTGGGTCCTTATGTTTACATAGCAAGTGCTCTCATCTGTTAAGCCATCGCTCCAGCTTCATGTTATTACTGTTATTTACTATTTTATTATTATTATTGTGAGTGTGAGTACAGACACACACATGCTATGGGGCACGTGTGGAGGTTGGAGACAACCTTAAAGATCTGGCTCTCTCTTTTTACTTTTATGTGGGTTCTGGGGATGGAACTTAGGTCACAGACTTATGTGGCAAGTCTTTACCCACTGAGCTCATCTCACTGGTCCTGTACTTTTCCATTTTTGAAACAGGGTCTTGTTATGTAGCCTAGGCTGGCCTCAACCTCAGATTTACCTCAACCTGGGAGGCCTCAAACTTGAGGTGACCCTCCTGCCTCAATCTCCCAAGGATTGGGATGACAGGCANGTGTTACCCTGCCTGCCCTATGTTTTACAATGTTTAAGGGGCAGTTTCCAGTAAGCACACTGGAGTAAACAGTACCCCGTGTCAGTCTATCGGGGTCTTAAGTCCCACCTCAGGTGCAGTGGTTAGCAGGAGACATCCAGAAGGGAGATGCTGAAAGACACCTGTTGCTTTCAGAGTTAGCACCACACACCCGAACAATTTTCAACTGTGTGACATTTAAGGCATTCTAAGTCATGGCTGCCTCAACTGTAAAACCAGGATGGTAAGAGCACATGGAAGAACTCGGATAACTCAAGCAGATCAACCCCCACAGAGATAGTGCAGGGTGGTTCTCAACAAAGAAGTGGCTGTGTGACAGGCTCAAAGACTTCACTTTGTCTGTGACTCAGCTCCCTACTCCACAAGGTCACACGGCCTTCCACACAACTCTAGACATGACTGATGGCCTGGGAGGGAAAGGCTTCAAATATTAAACAGTAAAGTGACTCACCTACAGGAAAAGATACCACACACACACACACACACACACACACACACACACACACACACACACACAGAGCAAGAGTACCAAGATAGAACATTGACAACTTACTGATGCCAAGATTTTAGGTGGCTATTTTTCTTTCAACTTTTCTAAATTTTCTCTAAGGATTCTGGATGTTTACTAGCACACTTATCCATCCCTCCTCCTGTCTTTGCACAGCTACCAATGGTTCTCCCCTCCCTGACCCAACCTGGTATGCTTCTGCCACCTGCCATTCCTCAGAGTACCACTCTCTTCAGACCATTTTCCTTTCCAAAACCCCTCCAGGGCTCTGTGCTCTCACGATGGTGGCTTCAGTCACCCTTGCAGCTGAACTTGGCCTAACCCTAGCCACTCCAGGCCACTCCAGGTGGCCAGATTTTTTCCTCTTCTCAAGGACTGCTGGACCCTTACCATGCACATAGCCTACCTATTTGCACAGGTCCCCTCCCTGCTGCCCCTTGGTCTTCAAGCGAGCTCAGGTTTCCATTTGCCAGGACCACCCACATCATGGTCTCCAAAGCCACAGCCCTTACTGAAAGGTTCATTACATCTATTTTGCAGATGCCAAAACTGACATATGGACATCAGTAGCCCAAGGCACAAGAGACCTACTGTGTGCCTGCCAAGGACAGCCCTGAGCTATGCTTTCCTTTTCTCCTTTACCGTCTACAAGCTGCACTAGGCAACTTAGCCATGGACCATGCCACTCCGTGAGAATCACCACTGAAGTTGGGGCCAGGCCTCCTCCCTCAATTTCCTCCTTCAAGCAAACAGCAACACAGTTTCTCAAAGCATTTATTCCCATCACCGACAGCAAGCTGTGTATGATGGCCACCCTTTTCTAAGCATGGTGTGCCTGAAATGAAGTGGCAATCTTTTCCTTACTACAACCTCATTTTAGCTGTAGAAAGGAAGAAAAATCCCACTTTCAAACCATAACAGGAAAAACCCTCCTGGATAATTGCCCTTTCTAGATTTTAGTTTCTATTATTATCATTATTATTATTACTATTATTATTATTATGATGATGATGATGACAGGGTCTTCCTATGTACCCCAGGCTAGCCTCAAACTTATGAGCCTCCTGCCTCACCTCCCAAATGCTGGGATTACAGACTTGCCACCGCACATCTGGCTGTGAATTTTGATTACAAATACTCACAGCCAATATCTTTCCTTCACTCATGCCTGCCTGAGCTGTGCATATTAACTGCTGTGGCCAGACTTTACAACACCNTATTTGGAGGACTTGCTAGAGACACATCACTCTGGCACCCCCTGCCTCACTCCAGCTCTTAGCACCAAACCGTCACAAGTCCCTTCAACTCCACCTTCCATACCGACATCATTTCATTTCATCTACTATTTTGAAATGACTCACTTTTTTTTTTTTAACAAAGATACTGCAAGTCCCTCATCTAAATGCTCTAAGAAGACAGTTTATCATTATTCAGGTGACCTAATTTTTCAGTCACTTCTCCTACTGCAGGATGATTTCCTAGAGCAGTACTCCCCCCAGAAGGTTCTATTCCCAGCCTGAGTCCTCTGAGATTCCTGATGTTTCAAATAAACGCAAGGGCATCTGGGGACACCCACCCTGCGTTTCTTCATCTGATTTTGCCTTTCATTAAAATAAGAAAAAAAAAGTGTTCTCATTTTCAACACACTGATCCTTCTTGTAGGAGCACTTGAATCATTTGGAGGAAGGCTGAGGGGTTCTGTTTCCACAATCAAGTTGATGGCACATTTCCCCAGGAGGGGCCACATGTAGATGCTAAAGACCACACAGCACCCAGCAGCTCTTCAAATTACCTTCCCTTTAGGCCGATCTGACATGAAATCAGCTTATAAAATGATTAAAACAATTTCCACCTAAAATATAAGAAGTCTTTGCCCCTCTCCCTATACTTCAGATTCCGAAAAGTAAACTACACACAAGGCAAAGGGAATTCAGTGAAGACAGTCCCAAAGTTATCCAGGTGTGAAGACACATGCTGTAATGCCAGCTCAGGAGACTGAGGCAGGAGCATAATGAGTTCCAGGTTAGCCTAGGCTACAAAGCAAGATCCCCACTGAACATAGGACTGTATGTGGGACACCCACTCCACACAGTAAAAGCACTGTCCTGGTTTAGCGAATTGTCACAGATAAAGATGCAGTGCTCTCAGTGACTATGGGCGAGTCATCGGGCATCCACTGTCCTATGACATGGTCACAGAGCTGAGGGTAGACCCAATCACCTCAACACCAAAGCCCTTACTCCAACACTCGGCTATTCCATGGCTGACCATCCACACAGCAGTGAGCAGACCTACTGCTTCTGTGAACAGCCTTATGCCAGGACAGAGAGGCACTCACAC
>LZPO01116985.1:261082-275595 GCA_001675575.1 Neotoma lepida | reverse complement strand
TTCGAGACAGGGTTTCTCTGTGTAGCTTTGCGCCTTTCCTGGAACTCACTTGGTAGCCCAGGCTGGCCTTGAACTCACAGAGATCCGCCTGCCTCTGCCTCCCCAGTGCTGGGATTAAAGGCGTGCGCCACCACCTCCCGGCTAGGGGTCCAATCTTTCAAATGACCCCACAGCCTTCCAGTGAATGCACACACAAGAACTCAACTGGAGCCCTGTTAGCTACCTCCAATTTTTCACTATTACAACCACATGAACATATACGTTCATGTTTAGATGCGTCGCTTATTTCCCCAGTATCAACCCATGAGAATGGTATCGCTTGGTCAGAGGCCTGCTCTTTGTGTTGGCTGTGGCTGGGAAACAGGCCCTGCCCCTGAATTGTCTGCCCCACACTGCACTTGACAGCAAGCTACCTTTTCCTCTCAACCACAAAGAGGCAGGCCAGGAAGGCTTCATCTGTCACAGTCATGTCAGCATGCACTGGGGATCACCAGGAAGAAAAAAATCATATTTCTGTTACCAGTTTAATTCCTGAGGGTGTATCACTTAGAAGAGAAGGGGGGTGGGGGTGAGGGAGAGGAAAAAGCATTATGCAAGCAATAAGGAAAGGTCTACTTGTCCTTGCATGAAATAGGACAGTACCACCTGCTACCCAGGCCTCACCCAACTGTGATAAACACAGGTGGGGCAGAGGAATGTAAATGAAGAGGTGAGAAACATCCCCCGCCCTGGAGGAGTATTTTACAGGTTTCCCTTAGGCCACACTCTCCAGCCACAGGAATGCAACCTCTCTGAGTGGCTCCTCTCCTTCCAGTGTCAGGAAATGACAAGCTCATCAGCACAGAACCATCCATAGAGCTGAGCTCTCCGTAAAGGCAGCTGGCACGGACATTACTGAAGTTGCTAGCAAAGGACCCTGGGAATATTACAGGACACACAGAGCAAGGTGTCACACCATGGATAAGGGGAGCCAGCCCTGCTCCCCAGGGGTGACCCCCACTGGCCTTACCTCAGGGGCCTGGTAGGAGACACACTGGAAGATCCAACCCATGGCTGGCGAGTACAGAGGGAGATAGGACAACAGCTCCACGCCCTGGGCCACTAGCTGGTTCTGGACAGTGTCTCCGTGAATCTACAGGAGACCAAAGGGACATCAGAAAGGAGGGGTGTCACATCACACAAACCAGGCTGGCTCGGAAGNGCATGGATGGATGCAATGGTAACAGCCTGCTTCCTCGGCTGTATTTTAAAAAAAAAAAACCCACAGCAAGTTTCCCATGCCACCCAGCTGAGCAGTTCTGGAGGAATAACCCAATGAACATGGATGGGCAGATGCCAGGAAGTAGGACTGATCGGCTAGAGGCATTTCCTGTTCATATCCATGTGTTAACTCTCCCTCCACCCAATACAGGGTATGACCCCCTGCAGACCTTCGTGCCACTTGACACATCTGGCCAGCTGCAATGATCCTCAGCTTGGCGAACCCACTAGGTCTTGTGAATTTGCTCCCACCCCAGTTAGTTCAATGAGCTGCTGTCGTGGTGCTCTCTTACCTGTTTAAATGTAAGCAGGAAGTCAAAGAAGTTCTTATTGAGGCTTTCCTTGAGGTGCGGGGCCACTTCCATCCCCACCTGCAACCAAACAAAGTGAAACCATCTTAACAGCAAAGAGCAGTCTCTCAAGTGCTGGGATTACAAATGTGTGCCACACACCTTTTTGAAAACAGAAAACAAAGGAGCTAGGATATAGCTCAGTGGTAGAGTGTTTGCCTAACATGTATAGGGCCCTTGTGTTCAATTCCTAGTACCACAGCGAGCATGCACACACACACATACATACACACACACACACACACACACACACACACACTCACTCTTAAGAGAAAAAGTCCACATCATTCTGCTTATCTGCTTTCCCGCTCAATAAACATGTATTAATTTTATAAGAAAAACCACAGAAGCTATTTTTAATGAAAAAAAGACATTTGTGATCATCTTTGAATTCCCTCGGGGCAATGAATGTATTTCTGAAGAAACCACCAGAGAACAAATCAATACAGCACAAAGGAGGCCGTGCTCTTGAGACGGTGAAAATAATATTCTCCTCCAACAGGCAGGATGATCAACACTTGTGGATATGTCTTGCAGATGAAGNGAGATTAGACTAGGAGCAAGGAGTGGCACGGTGGTGGTCCACATGCTTAGCACACACAAGGCCCTGGGTTCAACCCCAGCATCCTCCTCAATCCCCCAAGCTTAGGGTGTAAAAAACACTCAGCTTCTACATCATGGCTAACTGCAACGCAGACTTGTTCTTTACCAGGCAATCACGGATAAAGACACACTTTTAAACGTGTCTTACACGACAAGCACAGAGCAAACAAATACCACCAGCTGTCGGTGAGACGGTCAGCAGGTAAAGGCGCCTGCTGCCAAAATGAACATTCTGAGTACAATCCGAGAACCCAAATGGCAGAGAGAAGACTGACTGCGTGGCACGCCCCCCCCCAACTAAGTGAATATAATAGTAATTATTTTTTTAAAGCCATCATCCAGGGCAGGCATGATGGCATACATTTTAATCCCAGCCCTCGGGAGGCAGGGGCAGGTGGATTTCTATGAGTACCAGGCCAGCCTGGTCTACATGGGGAGATAGTGAGATCCTGTCTCCAAATAAAAAAACATCATTTATTGGCTCCAGAATTTAGTATTTAAAAACAGCCTTTGTTTTAAAGTTTGAAGCAAAGTGCCTAAGGCAGAGAAGAAAGAGTGTTTTTTTTTTTTTAATACAATGGAAAAAATTTAATTTCTAGCTAAAAACAAAAACCTCCCTTATGGGCAATCAGAGCACTGGGGTCAGAGGTAAGGAAGATAGGCATCGCACCCAGGAACAAACATTTGAATATCATATCCCCTACATCAAGCTCCCAGCTCGGNCTCAGTTCCAAAAGGCTGCCCAATCAAAGACAAGACTTCCTACAGGAAGCTTCTGCCTGGGCTCCTTCAATGGGGTNAGAATTCTCCCAGTCATCAGGTCAGTGACTACCAGTAATATACTGTTCCAATGGTATCAACCACCCTTTGGGCAGAACTGCGTGAGACTCACCAGAGAATTAAATTCCCAGAACAGCTGGAAGACCACATGGGTATTTGCAAGGACAGCCACCTAGCTAACAACCAGCTCCACTGGTTCTGAGTCTGTTGTCTTCCCTNCCACNTAATAAGTACATTAGGTGTGAGGGAAGGCTGCGCAGGGCCAGGCAGTGGANAGCAGCTGCAGGGGCCACAGCTGGAGGAGGGGCTACTCAACCTCCCCGCTGATGAACAGCTTCAGGCTCAGGCACTCGCTGCTTTTGTTCCTTTTTGATCTCTTCTCATCAGGCCAAAGCAGCTGCTTGGAAGTCAGCCTGGCTCCTGGAGCTGCCGCCTGCCCTGGGGTAGCACAGGGAGCTGCTGGCTTTGCGCCTGCTACTCATTCCCTCTGCTTCGGCATCAGCACACTGGGATGTGCTTAGTAGGGATGATCCTTCCCAACCACAGTTCCATGGAGCTGAGTTCCAGGAGTGGGCACATGCCCGAGGCCCAAACTCCATGCCATGGCCACAGTGGTGGGATGGACTATGGATGGGTGAGTGGCCCAAGGTAGTGTCTAGAGAATCAGCTTTGAGACTAGCAGGATCTACTAGGGAAAAGGAGCTTTATAAGTCACCTTAAAATAGTTCCTAAAGGTGGTATGTGGGAGCTAGAAGCTGCTGTGGTCTATCATATATAAAGAGCAAACACAGAAGGAAGCCAACCTTGGAAGAAGCAAATGCCCAACTTTGAAGACCTAGACCTAGTCAGGCCTGTGGTATTCTGCATTTTCAGACTCGGTTTCTATCAGTTATTCCCTCAACACCTGAGAAGACAGCTTCAAGGAGGAAAGGATTATCTTCGCTCAGTTTCAGATCGCTCACTCCAGGGTCACTTGATCCCACGTGTAAGGACAGAGTATCATGGCAGTGGGAGTGTGTGGTAGAGCGAGCCTCTCACATCGTGAAAGGCAGGAGGAAGAGGAGTGAGGAACGGGAGGGAACCCGACCACAGCTCGAAAACGCATACTCTCAATGACTTACTTCCTCCAACAAGTCCCACTTTCGCGTCCACCGTCTCCCAGTACCACCATCATAGTATTCGTCCATCACTGACCAACCCATGCATCAGGTCCTAGCCCTCACAACCTAATTGTCTCTGGAAACACCTTCATGGACACACTCAGATGTGTGCTTCACTAATTTCCTAGACATCTCTCATCCCAATCAGGATTAACCAGCACACAAGCCAACAGTCGGAAGCAGATTTCTGCCGCTTACAACTGAAAACATCCTTACCAGTGTGCACCATCCCAGAATTGAACCCAGGACCTTACACCTCTAGCACTCTACCGTATCAACCCTCTTAATTCTTTTTGTCAAAACACTTGATTACTCAATGGAGAGGGGAGTGTCTACAGTGCCTGCATTGANAAAATGACGTCACCAACACAGTACACTCCCTCAGCCTCTTCCTCAGCATCCCATCCTTATCACCACACTTAACCCTTTCCCTGCTCATGGAGGCTGCTTCAGACCTCAGGTTTGTAAAGAACATGTGTTTCTCTTTTGGCTTCTCTTTAATAAGTAGAAGCATCATCCTTAGTGTGATTCTGAGTCTCTTTTCCAACAGGGGTCAACTAAATGGAGAGAATTTGCCATACTTAATAAGAGGAAAAGCAATGGAGTGCAAATATANGAACAAGGATGTCCTTGGGGATCTCTTAGAGGACGGGGATGTTTTACATATAAGAAATGACAATGTCTTGAGCACAGGAGGCCATCATCAAACCCTGATGCAGGATGAGTCAAGCTTCAACAGTCAAAAGCTTAGCTCTGATATTTCTGGGTTTAAAATCCACCTCAAACTTTAAGCAGAAAACCACGCTTCACCTCACCATTTACAAAGGAGCAGGTGTGCTCTGATGGGTGGCTTTCTCATCTNTATAAAAGTGTCCTTCATGATGGATGTCTTCTATTGACTCCAAGGAGTGACAGGCATTCTGGTGACACTTGGCCACAGAGCTTTTCTTACTTTCGAAGGCTCTGGTTTACCACTAACAAGCACCACAGATCCTGCACAAAGCTGTAACTGTGGTCCTGTCCTCAAGGAAGCCGGTGATTTATTAGAACCCCTCCCTACAGGTGCACAAGGGCCGATGGGGCAAGTGCAAAAGACCCACTGTGAGAGCAGAAGCCCCTGTGGGGCTGAGGAAAATGGCTCCATGGGTTGAATTCTTCAGAAACCAAAAGCTTGATGAAGTAAAAGCACTGAGCTGCAGTACTCCGGCGTGAGGGTAAGAGGGCCCCGACTGTCTCCCACCTACCANAGCAGCCAAAACCTGTGTCAGGTCACAGGGACAGTGCTCCCTCCCAGGCCTTCGCCAGCTTACACCAGCCCAACTCTTTAACAAGGGGAGACACACACACAGACACACACACACACACACACACACACACAAACCTAGATAATTCAACACAAGGAAAAGTCAGTCTCAAGTGACTGAAAAGGAGCCTGGAGCCTCCTTCTCAGCTGGAACTGAGAAAATTAATCCAGAAACCAGTTCACTTGGGTGAAGATGACCTTAAATGTCCCCTAATTAGAACTGTGGTAAGTTGGTCTACTTCAAAATTAACTCTTACAAGCAACCCTGCAGCTCTCCTCTCTGTGAAGACCCGTGCCCTACAACCAGCAGCCAACAGAGCAGAGAGAGGTGGAGGAGGAACACGTTAAGGAGGCAGGGAGCCGTGTCTGCAAGCTCAGCATACCCGACACAGGTAGGCCCGGGCGTACACGGACACGAGCGGGTCCCCAATCCCTCTGATCATGCAGGTCAGTCGGGGCAGGCACTCTGAAATCCCCCTGTGGGAGAAAGGAGGGCAGAGTTACACCCCATGGGAGGACTCACTGTTCTTCACTATCATGATAAAGCTACATTTTCCTAAATTTAGGGGAGAAAAACACAACTTGTAAAAACCAAGGTCAAAGTTTCAGTTTCAGTATAACCACTTTCTCTCTCTGGATACAACTTACTGATGCTTCCCCACACACATGTCTGAGGTAAGACTTATTTTAAATTGATTTATTTTGGTGTGTTTGACACTGGCCTCAGACTCTCAATTCTCCTGCCTTGGTGGTGGAACTGCAGGTGTGTGCTACCTACCCAGCCTGACTTCACTAATTTTATGTTTTATCCCTCACCTGGCTTTCCGTCAACTGCCAGGACCCCTGAGCTTTTATATCAATGGTTCTCAATCTGTGGGTTGTGACTCCTTTGGAGATCTAACGACCCTTTCACAGAGGTCACATATCAGATATCCTGCACATCAGATAATTACATTATAATTCATAACAGTAGCAAAATTACAGTTATAAAGTAGCAACAAAAATAATCTAATGATTGTGGGACACTACAACATGAGGAACTGTGTTAAAGGGTCGCAGCATTAGGAAGGGTGAGAACCACTGTTCTATATGGATTACTGTTTGGTCCTGGTTCAGTGTCCTGTGTCCCATTCCTTCCAACCACCTCAGGCTGGCAGCGAACAGCCACCTCAAACCCCATCAATGTGACCTAAGATTCATTTCTGTGACACGGGTCTTCCCTCTTAGACATGATCCTCACCCGGTTGGGGAGGCAAAAATAACTATTTCTTCAGCAATGATAAACCATCCCAGTCACCCCAGCTCCAAATTAAATAGTTCTCTGTGGGAGGTCCCTGGCTGCCCTTAGGAGCCTGTGATACAGTTGCCAGGCATGACTCTAAATGCCACTGGCTTCCTCAAGCCTTGCAAATGGCTCAGAATTGCATTCGTGAGAAATCAAAATAGTGTGCTGCCTTGGCCCCAGGAGCAAAGGCTCCTGCTTCCAATGTCATCTCTACCATAATCACCAAAGGTGGCTGCCCATATAATGTGGTGCAGGCCAGGTGCCTGAGTGCCTCCCAGTGCCATGTGCGTAGCTCAGGGCCCACACACTTCTCATTAGGTCCATGTTGAGCAAAGGGCCTGAGGCTCAGGGTCTAAATCACTTATGGAGACCCATGGCCAGATCCAAGTGGAACTGACCTCCTGCAGGCTACACACTGCCATCCCTATGCTTGTTTTCCTCTCTGTTCATTACATAGGGGTTAAAATGCCATCTCCATTNCATTAAGTTTCTACACAATAAGTGGGAAAATACACAGGTAATTAGCATTGGTCACATACTAAAACCTCAATGACAACAACTACTGTCACATTCACTATCGTCTNCTTGTGTCTTTGAACAGAAATTCTACAGCTCCAGATGAAGAAGGGTCTTACGTTTTGGAGAGGAATTTGTTACACTTCAGAATGGATGCTTCCACATAACTACAGAAATGTTCCGTTAAGGAAGACATGTTCCAGATGGCCTGTTCCCTGTCAGAAAAAGGCCCGTGACAATGGAGAGGACTGAATTGGCAGCTGCCATGTTCTCTCCAGGGTTCTCCAAGCTCTGCACTTGTTTAAGCTTTGAGAAATGTTGTCTGTTGGTTCATGGCTCTGTGTTGAAATTTAAAATGAATTTTAAGACTTCTAATCAAAGCCCCATGGGGAGCNTGGACCTGAGATAACTAAGATATGGTGTATGTAGGNCAAAGTCTCCACGCTTCAACACTGGGGTTCTGGTGCAGAAGAGCAGGACCTGGACCTTCGAGATGGCTCATCAGGTTGCCACCAAGCCCGAGGACCTCAGTTTGGTTCCCAGCACCCTCANGGTGACTCACAGCCACCTGTAGACTCAGCTCCAAGGGATCCAATGCCTCTGGCCTCCAAGGGTACACAAACNCACCAGTCACACAGTTAAAAACTAAATCTTTTCTTTTTAAATGAGACTTCTTAATAGAATTAACGTGGGAATGTTCCTTAAAGAACAAAGCCTGATTCCTGCCTCATATTCAAAGTAACAAACGAGAAAACTATCAGGACCGAGCCGGAGTCCAAGCAAGGACCTCTCCAGTGTAGCCACTGACCACGACAGAACCAGGTGTCACCAGGAACTTCTGGGCAGCCCATCCCATGGATACCAATCCCAGCCCCACTCTTCCCACCCGTCATTAAAAAGACAAGAAAAGGATACAATCTCGGAATGAGCTCCCGGATGGAAGCGATCTTGAAAAACCAATTCAGGCATGTTTCCTTGGCCGTGTCACTCACGTTCTCTGGAGAAAAGTGATCTGCAATGCGAAACAATCTGTGTTGGTTTCCAAAATCCTGGGTTGGTTTGTTTGTCTGTTTTGTTTTGTTTGAGATAGGGTCTCACTATGTAGCCTGGCTGGCCTAGAACTCACAGAAATCTGCCTGCCTCCAAGCACTGGGATTAAAGGTGTGGGCCACCATAGCTGGCCTGGTCCTGGTCTTTATAGCTGCTGCAAGTCCAGGAGCAGAAAATGAGGATATAGAGTCCCTCCTCGTCTTTAATGGAAACAGTACAGAAATGACACCAGTGCACACACATNCTTTGGAAGAGCCAGGCATCGTGCATTGTGTTTTAGTCTGAAACAGCATTAGCTAGCTCATTTATCCACACAGTAGATCTCCATCCACTTCCAGAGTTGGAGGCACATAGAAGTCCAGTGACTTGCCCAGGACCCACAGCAAGCCAATGAGAGCATGAATATAAGCTAGGGCAGCCTGGCTCCTTATTCTTATCCACCACACATTGATGAACCAAAGGTCCTTGACAGGCAGAGCAGTCACTGTGGCAAGAGTTGAAGAATCATGGATGCATCTAGCACCTGGTCTCATAACAGGAAATGTGAACAACACTTTCTTTTTCTTTTTTTTTTATTAAAACGTTTGATATACAACTGCAGGAGAGATAATATACAGATAGTTTGAACATAAATACAAGTTACAAATTCTTATCCTAATAGTGAAATGTTTCACTAAAGCTTACCCAGTGACTGGGCAAAACCCAAACTTATTTTATGCTACAGTCATCCTAGGGTCCTTCCTGCTAGGTAGCCTCCCTGGATCTGTGGGTTGCAGAGTGATTGTCCTTTGGTTTATATCTAGTATCCACCTATTAGTGAGTACATACCATATTTGTCCTTCTGAGTCTGGGTTACCTCACTCAGGATATTTTCTAGTTCCATCCATTTGCCTGCAAATATCATATGGTCATTGTTTTTCTCTGCTGAGTAGTACTCCATTGTGTATATGTACCACATTTTCTTAATCCATTCTTCATTTGATGGGCATCTAGGTTGTTTCCAGGTTCTGGCTATTACAAATAATGCTGCTATGAACATAGTTGAGCATGTATCTTTGCGGTATGAATGAGCGTTCCAAGAGTGGTATCACTGGGTCTTGAGGAAGATTCATTCCCAATTTTCTGAGAAACCGCCATACTGATTTCCACAGTGGTTGTACAAGTTTGCACTTCCACCAACAGTGGAGGAGTGTGAACAACACTTTTACTGTAAATGTTATGAGCCAGACCTGAAGGTAAATCAAGGCCTGAGCCAGAGCCAAGCGGCCAGCTCAATACGGCTCTGACACTCCGGTCTCCTGTGGTCACGCTGCGAGCTTATTCCAGTATCTGTTCTTTTTCTCTTTAATAATACAACTCCGGTTTTCCAGCTGCCACTCGTCCATTCCTGCAGCTAGGTATGGCCATGTGACTGAGTTTGGGCCCCAGAATACAAACCAAAGCACAGTTTCTGTGAAACATCTTAAGAGGAGGGACTCGTCCTCCCCTGTTCCCACCAGCCTGACTAGAGGACAGACACAAAGCAGGAATCACTGTGGCGACACTGACCCAAGGTGGTAGCTAAGATGCTGGAATCCAGGTCCCTGGCTTTGTCACCAGCTGCTTGTCACCTTTACCTTCCTTGACAGTGTTTCGAACTGTGTGCTCTGCAGCCAATCCTAATCTTGATACACAGTCTTTTTTTTCAACAANACAAATNTACTTCTTAGAGTTCTGGACATGGCATATACTTTCATAAGGAGCGGGGTCACAGACAGGGGGATCACAAGTTCAAGGCCACAGAGCAAGACCCTGACACAAANGGAAAAAGCTAAAATCTTACAGCTCACACAAAAAACACACAAGCACATATACACACACACAGATACATATACACAGAGACATATATACATACATACACATGAGACACAAACATACATATACACACATATATATATGGAGACACACATACACACATGCATAATACAAATACACACATACACATATACACAAGATACACACAAACACACATGTATACACACACACATACAGAGACACATACACACAGAGAAATATATACACACATACATGCATACATACACATACAGTCACATATATATACATATACCCATGAGATACATACATATACACACATACGGAGACACACACACATACATACATATATATACACATATACATGAGACACACACATATATACACATATACATACATATACACACAAGACACACACACACATTAAAAACATACATGTACACACATATACACACACACACAACGATCTCACACAATGACAGACTACTTCCAGGTCAAGAAAGAATTAAGAAATTGTTACACAAGACACACAAGACTTTAACACACCATAGAAAACTAAACAGTACAAAACAAGATTCCTATACTTCATCTGCTCCCCAGAACAGCCTTTAAAAGCCAACAACAGTGTTTAAGTTCCCAGATGGTGCACGGGGCAGCCCTGCCCTTGGGAAGCTCACCAGTGGTGGAGACAGATAACAAACAGGAAACAGTAACCAGGTAATCAGAACCTGGGGAGACAGGAACCCTGGCAGTGGAACGGACAAGGCGTGCAGAGGCTAGGGGACTAAAGTGATCACGGGAGATTTCTGCATAGGTGGGATGTGAGCTCCACCCTGAGTCACAAAGGGAAGCTGCCATGCTGAGACAGGAAAGCAGAAACAGCAGAGCCAAAAGCCTGAGACCAGTCAGAGCCCAGGAAGTGCCCCCCCCCAATGGTGAGCCTCAAGGGAGGCAGCAGGCCCGGCCGGGGCAGAGTGAGCCTTGGAGGTTTTTCCTAAACGCAAAGGTGATGCCCTGAAGGCTCTGGGAGGAAAGGCACGGATGACAGATTTCACATGTTCTCACTGGAGCATCNACATGGGGAAGGAATCCAGGATTTGGAAATTAACCCAGAAGAGCCTTCCACATAACAGAGAGCAGAGGTGCCACCCCCCAACTTTTTTTTTTAAGTGCTTCATTTTTCGACTCTGAACTTTTGCAGATGTTTTAGGAGAAGGAAAGAGACCAATTANTCTAACTCTCCTTCACTGCCACATTGACTAAGGCCCTGCTGATCCTGGTATGGCCCAAATCAGTCCTGGGGACAGTCTGGAGATGGGTTTGCTGAGATGATGAAGCAAGGACCACACAACCAAGTGCTACGATATCTACCACGCAGGAGACATAACTTAGCCACTCAGAGTGAATGACTTCCTTATATATATGCTGGATGAAGAAGGAGAGAAGGACAGTGAGACGGCTCAGTGGGAAAGGGTGCTTGCTGNCAAGCATAAGGACCCGAGTTCAATCCCTGGGACTCACACAATGGAAGGAGAAAACGGCCTCCCAAAGTTGTCCTGTAACCTTCACATGTGCGCTGCAACTTGGGACAAGGAGTTAGACAGACGCCTTAGCAGGGAGACAGACAGGGAGAGGGGCTGTGACTAGGTAATAACATGGTGAACTTCCAAGGTTTCTTCCTCACCCTCCTTTCAGAAGCCTGAGAACATAAAACAAGGGCCTTGAGGGNTCCCTTTCCAGCCAGCAGGACCCCTGCTGGTGGACTAGTTCAATGGCTTCAGGGGACATGTTTACACAGTTGTACAACCTTCTTCAAACTGACCAGCACTAAGTTAGCAGAGGAAGACCCTTGAGGGCTTTAAAACCCAGCCCTAAAGGAGAAGCTGGGCCGCAGCCTCCTGAGGCCCACTCTGCTCTGCAGAGGGTCTCTTTCTCTGTGTGCCCTTCAGATGCGTGCGTTTCCTCACCCCCAAAAGCCTTTCTCCAACTGCTCATTCTGTCTCTCTTCTTTGTTGTGTTCCGGATTTCTCTGCTGCTACCGCCACGCTCCAGATTTTCCCTGCCTTTACATCTTTAACTGGCAGGTAACTCTCTTCCTCCACATAATAAGTAAGTGTAAAAATAAGTGCAAAAAACTTTTTAAAGAAATGTGTGAGTGTGAGAGGAATGACCACACATAGTATCGTGTATTTTTCCTTTCTTTTTTTCTTTCCTTCTCTCTCTTTCTTTTCCTTCTCCTCCTCTTCTTTTTTAAAATGGAGACAGTCTCACCCTGTAGTCCAAGCTAGCCCAGAATCCACGATCCCCCTGAATGCTGGGATTACAGGGTATATAAGTATACACTATGGCGGGCTTGGGGTATGCTTGGCATAACTCTAAAAGATGCTGGAATTTTCCAAACTCACATGAGCTAAACCACAGTTAGAACTCCTGAGGGCGAAGAGCTCGAGAATTAGATCCTCAGTCGAGGGACTTGATTCAAATGGAAAGAATGAGTCCAAATGTCACCAGCTTTCTCCTCCTACAGAGTTCTTCAGGCAGAATTCTGTGGCGGAGACTTCAAAGCTTTCTTCTTAATTTCAGTTAAGAGTCGTTCCCCAGGACCCTAACAACTGTGGACAAAGTCNGTCCTCTCCTTTTTGGNTTCTTGGAACCAGAGAAAACCATCCAAGTGAAGATTTTAAGGGCAAGGAAAGAAACAGTGACCAAATCAATTGNGAAAAAACAAAAGCCTGGGCCAGCCTGAGCAACATAGCAGGACCTNCCTCAAAACAAAANCAAAACCCACCCTGATCTGTACTGCTCTCAGCTAAGTAAANTATCCAAGTGANATGGCTAACTGATCTACTCAGATAAAGAGAACACCCTGTGATGTTACAGCACTTGGAGAGTTTGGGTAGGGCCAATTAGGGATTTTTCCTTACTTGACCNTAACCTGTTGTTTGGGAAAATGACTACAGTAGATACAAAGTCAAATGTCCNGGGGCTCAGGCAGGCCACACAAAACTTGTTTATTTTGAGACAAGGTCTTGAAAAGTTAGCCCAGGCTAACCTATATCCTGCCTCAGCCTTGAGTGCTAGGAGTACAGGTGCCATCCCTGGCCAGACTTCTTCCAAAGTTTTTAAGTAACAGCATATAAACCAATATAAGAAGCAGAAAGGTGTGGTGGTCACACCTGTGATCCCAGCCAACACTTAGGAGGTGAAGCAGGAGAATACNTTCAAGGCCATCCTCCTTAGAGGCATTTAAGGCAAGCCTGGGCTACATGAGACCCCATCTCAAAAAAAACAACAACCACTACCACCACTGAGCAAGCAGAATTAAATGTATTTTATTTGTATGTGTGTGTGTGTGTGTGTGTGTGTGTGTGTGTGTGTGTGTGTGTGTGTGTGTGTGTGCAAGCACACATGCATATGCATCCAAGGGAGGTCAAAAGAGGGCATCGGCATCACATGCCCTGGAACTACAGTTACATCTGGGTGTGTTACCCCATGTGGGTGCTGGGAAACAATCTGGGTCCTCTGTAAGTGCTCTTGATGGCTGACCCACCTCTACAGATCCCCCCAAAAAGAGATTTTAAAAAGTTGCTAGTCGGGCTGGAGAGATGGCTTGACTGTCAAGTGCAGTTGCTGCTCCTGCAAAGAATCCAAATTGTTTCCCAGCACCCACATGAGGNAGCTCACAACCACCCATGACTCTAGCTCCAGGGGATCTGACGCCCTCTTCAGCCTTCAAGGGCTCCNGGCACATAAGTAGTGCACAGAAATACATGCATTTTTTAAATATTCCATTGTTGCAGAAGAAAGCANACAAGTTTAATTCTGGCAGTCGGCTGAGGTTTGGTGCTGATGCCCAACACAGGGAAGTGCCCATGAGTCACATATGTCAGCATACATTCAATAAATAAATTTGTATTTCCCAGGTCCCTGGCCAGCAGGGACAATCTTCCCATGGGGCTGGCCTCTGCACCCCTTTCCAGGATCCTAAACTTACCAGAAGGAGCCACTAAAAACTTGACCACAGTGTGAGGGGTGGCGGGAGGCATGAGAGAGCAGCACCAGTCACAGAAATGCTATGTGAGCCACAGGCGGTAAAAGAGGCTTGGTTGCCTACACTGACGTGCAAAGGCCCAGTTTATCTGGAGTCCCGTCTTAACCTGGGACCAGACTAAAAAGTCACCAGTGGCTTATNTGCCTTTATTTGCATTAAGTCTTATAATCCAGTGTCTTTTGTCACTTCTTTCTTTCCCCTTTCTGCAGTGCTGAGGATGAGGTCTTGTACATGTGAGGTAAGCACTCTACCACTGAGCTATAGCCTCAGCCCTTGGGGTTTAGAGATAGGATTTTACTATGTAGCCCAAGCTAATTTTGAACTCACAATCCTTCTGCCTCAG
>LZPO01116985.1:230518-248968 GCA_001675575.1 Neotoma lepida | reverse complement strand
ATTATCCCCTTATAGCAACCTCCAAAATCATGTAGAACTATTGCTACTTCTTTCACTGTTTTATTAAAAATAAAGCTTGGGAGTTAAATATTAGGGAATAATAAAACCTGATNGATCCACGGAGCGACAGAGAAACGATCACCTGACCCTCTTCCCCACCTTCCCAGATCGAAAAGGCCAGAGCATCTCTTTAAGTTCCCCCTTATTCCTTCTGTGTGTCCCTCTATCTTCCTTTCAGTCGGCTAGAAAACTATGGTCTACTCCAGCCAGCTGAATGTGGNCTCCACCCTCTGAACCACTGGCAATCTTGGAGCAACAACACAAACAAATCTGCAACATACAACTTTAGGATCCAGCAGGTATGGGTTAATCAGACACTGTTTGATTCCGTCCCTGAGCCAGTGGCCTCTGATGGAGCCCCAAGTTCCANGCTGGGGTCACTCTGCAGTGCACACACCTGCAGTTATCTGAACTTAAAGGTGCCCTCAGTTTGCAGGCAGGATGAGAGGCCTTTCTCTGGGAGTATTTACTCTATAAACATCAGGACATGGGAGAAATAGCCCAGCTTTCCTTGAGTCATGAAACCCNAGGAAGGACCACCCTGCTGCACACAGATTCAACTTCAAACACTTCAAGAGCCACATGCACACACCCCTAGCTCTAACCTCTCTCACAAGAACCGGAAAGAAGAGAAATGTCCCATTACCATGATGAGAAGTGACAGTGATGGCTGTCCCTCTGAATTAAAATGACTGTTTCAGACACGCTGCTCCAAAAATAGTAACATGGTGCATGTGAATTCTCTCTTTGACCATGACCTGAGTATTTCTTTCATTTTTCTTAATTTTTGTACATGTATTTACTTATGTTGTATGTATGGGGTGGGGGGCAGGCCACTGTGTGCCATGGTGCATATGTAGAGGTCAGACAACAACTTGCAGGGCTCAGTTCTTTCTCTCCACAGTGGGTTCCGGGGAATCAACACAGGTTAATTCCAAAGGCCTCACTGCTCTACTGTTTTCTTTTTTTAATTTAAACCCTACCACCATCATCATCATGAGACAGGTATCCTCCAGCAGGCTATGTAGGTGAGGATGAGCTTGCTCTTCCTGCCTCCACCTCCTAGGTGCTGAGACTGCAGCTATATGCAAACACACCTGGTTTATGCAGTGCTGGNGATCAAGCCCAGGGCTTCCGGCATGCTAGGCAAGCACTGTACTAACTGAGCCACATACCCAGTCCCTGNCCAAAGTACTTTTTGCCAAGATAGGAGAATCTTCAGGGCAAAAGAGCAGAGTAAAACCTTTTCCCTGGGGATGGAGAGATGTCTCTATAGTTAAGAACACTTGCTNATCTTCTATAGGATCTAAATTCAGTCCCAGCACCAACAACAGATGCCAACAACTGCCTGTAACTCCAGCTCCGGGGACCTGGCTCCCTCTTCTGGCTTCCATGGTAACCCCCACACACATGGGATATACTCACNAAGACACATACACATATGCATAAATAAAAATAAATCTTAAAAAAAAACCAACCTCTTCNTTACAGAACTGACTCCAAGAGCCAGCAGCAGATCAACTAACTCATGAAGATGATTTGCTGAACACACTTCTTTTTACAGTATGAATGCATTTTCCTTATATGTCTATGTCTTTAAAATGTATGAGAAGGACATTAATCTCAAGGATTCCAAAGGCAATCTGGAAAACAGTTACTCAAACCTTAGTGTACACAAACCACAAATATGATAGTGGTTGTCCCAAGGCCTGTGTCCCGTACAGCGCTGGGTGAATCATTAATTCTGTCATCTAGAGTGACAGTGGTGACAGTGGTTCCTAGAATCATGTGATGGACAACCTGCACAGCAGTACATGGTTGGCCTCATGATTAGTCACCTCACAAACACACTCACAATCATGGCTTTTCAAAGGACATCTGTGAATAGAAAGAGATGAGTAAGGGCAAGACCCTGAGGGAGGACTCTGAAAAATCAAAATTAAGTGGCATTTTACACAGAAAATTCAAGAACTGAAAAACCACAAGCCCTCCCTCCCACGGCCTGACCTGGATGACAATCTTCAGAGCCTTCACTTTCTGGTCCGAGGCCCAGGCGTCCTTCAGGGACTGGCTGAGCTCCTCTATACGGTTCACATAATCCTGCTGGGTCAGGTTCAAGAGCTCCTTCTGGGACCCCTGTGGGCAGAAGGCAAAGTGAGTGCAGGAGGAAAAGGAAAAGCCTGACTGACCACCACCTNCACACAGAACAGCGGGGCACTGGCTGTGCTTCGCCACTCAGCGTCCAGCATCTGCACCCCAGCCTGCCACGAGGAAGCCATGATCCTTACCAGCACTGCTGCTGCATGGGATACTGGGACTTATATCCTGAGGACCCAAAATTGTGCCTGGCTTGGTACTAGAAGCTCTGCCATAAGGATTTTTGGCTAGAGAGATGGCTCAGCAGTTAAGAAAACTCATTGATCTTACAGAGAACCTGGGTTCAGTTCCCAGCACCCAAGTGGTGTCACAATCAGCTGTAACTCCAGGTCCAGAGGATGCAATGCCCTCTTCTGGCTCCTTCAGGCACNTGGCACACGAGANGTGAATATACATACATGCATGCAAACATGCCAGGCTTTTTCATGTGGGTGCTGGGAATCAAACTCAGGTCCTCATGCTTGTACAGCAAGCACCTGACTGACCAAGCCCTCTCCCCAGCTCTAAACTTACCCGTTTTTAAGAGTTGGCAAACAAGCCAGTATTGCAGGATATTTGATCACACTGTGACTCCCGAGATTGTGTTATTTACTGGAAAAAAACTGTGGTGTGGCTCAGCCCTAGCACACATCTTTAATCCAAGAACTTTCTCCTTGAATATTATAAAAAGGATTAAATAAAGTCAACTATAGGTCAAGAGGTGGAGCAAGAAGCCATTTGACAGGAAGTGAACATAGGAAAAACCACAGAGAGCAAGAGGGAGTCAGGAGGGTGGATAGAGAGACACACAGGAAGTAGAAGGGAGGGACTTTTCAGTTTGAGGAGGTTGTTGAGGCAGTGTAGGAGAAGAGAGAGGCTGGGACATTGGCTGAGGAGGGAGGTCAGCTGGGTGCTTTCTCAGCCTCTCTGAGCTAGCAGGTTTTCACCCCAACATCTGACTCCAGAGTCTTTATTGGTAAAATCGAACAATTGAGACTTTGTTAAAAGCAATAAGCCAGTTTTTCACATTATACACAGCAATCACAGGGGTCCTGTGGGCCATGTCCAACAGGCAGAGAAGCCCTGTGTAAACAATGCTTCAAGGTGTGATCTTTGAGCCACACAAAGCTGCTCTGTTGGGAGGTGACTCNACTGGGATTTTACTGCTGACAAGGCCCCCAGATGACAGAGGGATTGCTCTCACATCACAAAAAGTAAGAAGAGACCTCCAGAAGAACCAGTTCACTTCAGGTCCCCNTGTGACTGGCCATTATACACTAGTATCTCTCCCTGAACTAAGTCAGGGTCCCAGGAAGCCTAGCACAATGAACCACCAACCAGTCTGGCACTCCTCAGCAGAAGGGCTGTAGATGTGCCCTGTAAGTGGACTGCTCACCTCCTCAAAGTCATCCAGCTCTTCCAGGCGCGTCCGAACCTTCTCTGACATGGCAGAAGCCGCAGCCCCAGCTCTGCCTACGTGGGAGAGATAGTGGTCACACAAGCAGTTTCCAACTACAGTTTTCTCTTGCACCCATACCCAGCATGAAAGGCATCTTTCTCATGTCACCATGAACACACCAGGAAACGNATTCACCTCAGAACACTGAGATCGTGAAAGCGGCTTCAGCTTCCTCACAGGCTCGAGTTCTAGCAGAAGCTTTTCCCACCAGCAGGTAGCTCCAGAAGCAAAGTGGTTAGTCCCAGAGAGGTGAACTCCGCGTACAGTATTTGTGAATCACACCCACTGTTTGCTTGTTACTAACGGAACAATGACAAAACTCTGCTATGCCCTTGTTTGTCACGAACTGAAGTGCCTCTCAGGTGTGCACTCACGGCACAACATTACCAAGTCGTTATACTAACATGACAGCCCACCTCTTTATCTGTCCAGAAGGGGAAAAACATGTCAAAGGTCCCTTCCAAGGCAAACAGGGCTACCTGTTTTCATCTGGCAACTGTCAACACCATCCCCTGCTGTGGAATAATCCTCTTGTACATTGTAAAGATTTGTCACTCAAACTGGTTTAATAAAATGCTGATTGGCTGGTAGCCAGGCAGGAAGTATAGGTGGGGCAACCAAACTAAGGATGATGGGAAGGAGAAGGGTGGAGTCAGGAGTCACCAGCAAACACAGAGGGGCAGGAGATGAACATGCCATGCTAATAAAGGTACTGCCACATGGCAGAGCATAAATAAGGAATATGCGTCAGCTTAAAATGTAAGAGTTAGCTAGTACAAGCCTGAGCTACTGGCCAAGCATTTATAATTCATATTCAGCCTCTGAGTTGGTTAATTGGGACTGGGCAGTCGGACAGGAAATGTCCCGGTTACAATACCCAATATTGGCAGGACCAATGGATGTAGATCACAGACTGGAAGTCACAGGCCAGAGGGCAAGAGGATATATCCAGACCACTGCTGCTATCCAAGCCCACCAATTTCAGAATCNTTTTCCCATTTTCAAAGGGCTGCCCATGATGGGATTGAGGATCATGTGACTGACTTGGCCCTTGCTCTTCCTACCAAATGAATACAGGATGAAACTGGAATATCCNCCAAAGGCCCATGTGTTGAAGGCTTGGTTGCCAGCTCACAGTGCCCTGGGAGGTGGCAGAACCTTTCTCTTTCNTTTTCCTGCTTCCCATAAGGTGACCAGGCCTCCTCTGGCATGTGCTCCCACTACTCTAGACTGTGCCAGCNTGGGCCTAAAGCCACAGGGCCAAGAGCCATGGACTGAAACATCTGAAACTGTGAGTCCAGGAAAACCTTTCTTCTTTTTCAGTGATTGTCTGGGGTATTTTGTCACAGCAACAGAACACTGGCTCNCACACACAGCTACTCATATTCTCCTTTCAGACCCTGGTTTCCTGGCTCTGGCACAGACTGGTAGGGAGTCTATTATCTGCTANTGGCATGGCAAAACTATTTAATTACCNAGAACTACACTGTGACCAACATGCCTAACAGAATCAACCAAAAGGAGAAATGTTTGACGATTATCTCAGCTCAGGATTTTAAAGGGTTTAAGTCCACATATGTGGGAGGTCATGAGATCACAGCAGCAGGGCACAAGGTGGAGTGTGGGGAGCGAGCGTACCCCTGTAAGATGAGCATTCATACATGAGTATGGCCATGTCAAGGACCCCAGNGCCTCAGAGCCAAGGAAATGGCAAGGCCTTGCCTGGGTCTGAGTATGGATGCTGACAGTGTGTACAAAATGTACCAGTCACAGGGTTCTTCTCCCAAATGACTGTAACCTGAAACTGCTCCCTCTACAGAGATTAGCTAAGGGTCTCTTCACTCTGTTACATGTGGTAAACCTGCCAATCAGAACATTCATCTTACCTTTTTCTGATCCCATAAACAGATTCTGCAGGGACAAAGAACAATAATGAAATTAGTGGTTTCTCTCTCTTTTTTTTTTATTATTATTTTCATTTTGTGGTTGGGATTATGTACATGTAAATGCAGTGCCCTCAGAGGTCAGAGGGGTGGGATCCTCTGGAGCTGGAGTTACAGGCAGTTTTGAGCTGCCTGATATAAATGCTTGGACTTGAACTCAGGTCTTGNGGAAAAGCAGCAAGTACTCTTAAGTACTTCCCTGTCTCTCTAACCCCAAGGCCGTTTTCAGTCTAAGGCAACAAGGCCATGGTTTGCCCACAGAGCAAATGAATAGNGGAGTGTATATTCAAAAATGGAAGTTGTGGGCTGCTAAAAACTATCTAAAAGTTGAACGTCAACTCATGTGTGAGNTCTCCAAGGAGCCAACAAATAGCAGAAGTTCTGATATGCTAGCAGCACTGAGTACTAGACCCATTTTGGGCATCCTTAAATCAGAGTTTCTCAGCTCTCATGCTCCTGCCTCGAGGGTTGTAGAGCTCCATTCTATGGGGTCTAGCCTATGCGCTGTGGAGTTTTGCAGTCTCTCTGGCCTCCACCCACAACATGCCAAACACACACTAGAGTTGTAACAGCCAGAAATAACTCTAGACATTTCCAAATGAAATGACTTCCAGGGGTTAAAAGGACTGATGACAGAAAGGCTTCTCTGAATTAACCTCTGCATTCAAGAAAATAGAAGGAAAGTGTTTAATAGCCAATCAGTTCTGTCTGTCATTCTGTTCAGCATGCCCTACGGAGAGGAAGGAGATTGAAGTGCTGGGGGAGAACCTCCCCAGCAGTCAGGTGGCCATGAAGCTACTCTGCCCAGCCAGCTTCCCTTGCAGCTATGTACTATCCAAGGCCACCTCCAAAACCACAGGGACTGGAGTGCCAAGGGGACTGCCAGGAAGCCTCCTTAAATGGGAGGGGTTACATCTTTCTTTTACTTTCCTTCTATCAACTTCCACATGAGGCAACACTAGAAATAGCAGAGGAGACAGAAAGACCTGGAACCTGGACCTTGAAGCTGCAATCCCAGGCCCGGACTCCCCACCTCTGGACCTGTCCTCAGAGTAAAGAAAGACAGAACTTCTTAACACTGTCCAAAGGGAGAACCTGGCTTATAAGTACTGAGCCTGACCTTAACTAGCACAGTGCCGATTGCCCAGGGTGGGCACTGCTCACCTGAGCAGGTACTCCTGATGGGAGTAACTTGCCTGGGGCATAAGGAAGGCCTCTACTTCACGAATGCCCCAGACACAGCCAACTACCTCACCCACTGGCCACTCCAAGAGCAAGCTTCCAGTGCCAAGAGGGACATAGGAGGGAGGTGCACCGCCCTCCTCTCTGGGTGCTCTGGTAACTCACCCTCCCAAGGGACCCACACTGCCAATTCCTCTTCTGAACTAGCTGCACCCCTAACTCTTCACACAACTATTTTAGAAGCCAATTAGCACACTCTCTCCCAAACAACACTGACACAGTGGGGGAAACTCCAGGGTCTGGAGCTGGGCCACTAAGCTTGACATGTAGCTAGGTACTCACAATCGACAGCTTCTCTGTAGTCGTGTACCGGGCAAGGATTTCTCCCCGTTTGTTGGCCCAGGGCTCAAAATCGGGCCCCACGAAGGAGCTGTCATCCTTATCACGTTTCTTTCTGGAGCTGTCCTAAAGAGAGCAAGGAAACCTCTTCAGGACAGAAGCATTTGTTGACATTGTTAATTTTGTTTCTCATGCTAGGCAAGCACTTTACCACTGGGCTATACTCCAACCCCAGCAATATTGCAATATTGTTTCTTTTTCCTTTTTTTTGGGGGGGGGGCTTTTGAGACAGGGTTTCTCTATATAGCCCTGGCTATCCTGGAACTCACTCTGTAGACCAGGCTGGCCTGAACTCACAGATCCTCCTGCCTCTGCCTCCCGACTGCTGGGATTAAAGGTGTGTGCCACCACCACCCAGCCACAATATTGGTTGTGTGTGTGTATGTGTGTGGGTGTGTGTGTGTGTACAGGCCAAAAGTCAACCTCAGATGTCACTCCTCAGGCAGTCTTTGAGGCAAGGTCTCTCACTGGCCTAAGCTTTACCTATTGGGTCAAATTAACTGGCCAGGCAAGCCCCAGGGACACATCTCTTCCTTCCCAGCACTGGGATTATAAGAGCACATCACTCTTAGCAAGTTCTTCACATGAGTTCTTGGGATCAAATCCAGGTCTTCATGCTTGCAAGGCATGGAGGTGAAGATAGGAGCCCTGGGGCAATCCAGCAAGGTAGACTAGCCAATCTATGTGATCTGGATTTAAGTGAGAGCCTCTTCCACAACAAATCAACAAGTAAGGTGGAGAACAATCCAGAAAGACACCTGATGTCGACCTCTGACCTCCAAACACAAGCAAGTGTGCACTTACACATATACCCCCCACACATGCAAACACACATGGCGCTCACGTGGGGCAAACTCCAAATGCCCCTGGTAGCCTCCACCCTCAGCCTCCTCTGTGGCTGCTGTGGCGCACTTTCCACACTTCCCTGTCTCTTTTCTCCAGTCTCTTTTAAAATTCCCACCCCTCTTGGGGACCCAGTGCTTACCTATTCAACTCACAACCACTGGGTACTGCTCCTTCCCTCCCTCCCTTTCCCCCAGCTCATGGGTACAAGCACCCGCCTGCCCTGCCAGTTCTGTCCATTCCCAGTGCAAGGGAGTGGCTAAGTCTGGTCTTAGCCCCCAGACCGGTGAGATCCACCGTGAGTAAACCCCCACCCCACCCCCCCCACTCCAGGAGTGGGAGGTACAGCTGATGAGCCTGTGCCAACTCCCGCCGGGCTCCAAAATAACAAGGCCACAATATGGAAAGTTCTCTAAGACATTGTCAAGTCAAAAAAAAATATTTTAAATGAAGAGGGGCTGGGGATATTGGAGTGTGGCTCGGCTGGTAGAACGCTTGTCTAGCTTGCACAGAGGCCTGGGTCGATCTCTGGTACTGAACAAACTGGAAGTGGAGCCTCATACTAGTAACCCAGCCCTTTGGGAGGTAGAGGCAGGAGGAAGAGACATTGAAGGTCATTCTCACCCAGGCCAGTGCGCATGANATGAAACATTGTCTTTAAAAAAAATTAATTTAATTAGTAAGTAAAAATATAGAGACCTCACAGATCTCCCCCAGCCTCTCTCAGTCAACACACTTAACCATCACTTAAACACAGGTATGAGGAGTTCCTGAACTGTCACAATCAGAATGCCCCAAGGCATTATTCATGAACCTTCAAACCACCATCCCTGCAGGTAAGGACCTGACACCCAGAGCCTGCTGCTGNCCAGGCAGTCGGACTTACTGTGACTGTCGCTGTGGCTGCAGGGTCTGAGGTGGCTGCAAACAGGGATAGGGGGTCGGTGCCATCTAGGACGCTGCTCAGAGGGTCGACCACGGAGCTGGAAGAGGAGGAGGATGTGGATGAAGTACTTCCTTTCCGGCTCACCTTCTTTGTCTTTGACTCGGTGACCTGTGGAGAAAGTTGTACAGTGGAGGTCACCTGGAACCTGCACCAGATGACAACCAGGTTACTTTGTCTTTCTGTGGAAGCCGGACTGAGCAGTCACTGGGGCAGAGGGGATGCTTACGTTCTGTGACAAACTGACATGACACAGAATCTCCCTCAATGCAGCTGGTCCTCAGGAAGACAAGCCAGGCCTAGGAGCTAGAACTTCACGCCTCATTCCCACCCTCCCGAGAGGACAAAGAGTTCAAAATAATCAACTTGACCACTGAGAGTCTCCTCCCACACTAAACCCCTCACTGAAGGCACTTGAGGAGCACTGTGACGATGAACAAGGACATATGGAGGTGGCAGGAGGGTCGTGCCTGGGAGGAAGCTCTGGGTCATCCCCCACATGTCTCCTTGAGCACCCCACCTCCAGCTGGCCATCGGGTTCTCCATACTGTCCTGACTGGGAGGGCTTCCCTGAGCTCTGCACACTCCCTCAGCAAATTAATGGAACCTAAGGGAAGATGGCAGGACCTTTAGAGAGGTCAGAGGCACAGGGCACACCCTGGACTTGGCCCTAGTAACTGAAGTGGGGTCTGGTGCTACCTATCTCTATGTAGGGTTGGACACAAAGTGCCCCCGAAAGCTGGTGTCTGCTGGAGAACGGCTTGCTGCTATCTGGTATGTGAGGTCACAGAAGTGTTATGTATAGACTGTAAATAGAGAGGAAGACACTGGCTTTTCCTGTCTGGAACACTGCCAGAATTGGATGAAAGGTCACCCAGTTGGCGGCAGGAGGGCAGACACTGCTCAATATGCAGACCAACTTCATAGCTGGTGGCAGACTGAGAATGCAGAAAAGACTTCTTCTNCATTGCAGTTAGTAAGTTTAAGTGTAAGACAAAGTTTTTCCGTGTCCTGCCCGGGCTCCCGCAGCCACTCAGACCCAAGTAAACACACAGAGGCTTATATCATTTATAAACTTATGGCCTAATGGCTCAGGCTTCCCTGTAACTAGCTCTTATATCTTAAATTAACCCATTTCTATAAATCTGTACTTTGCCATGCGGCTTGTGGCTTACCAGTACCTTACATCTTGTTTATCCTGGCAGGGCTAGCAGCGTCTGCTCTGCTCTGCCTTCTTCTTCTCCTTCCCCCTAGTTAGAATGTCCCGCCTAACCTTATTCTGCCTCACCATTGGCCAAACAGCTTTATTTATCAACCAACCAGAGCAACACATTTTCAGAAAGACATTCCCATCATTTAAGTGTGTTCTTTGGTTTGGTATGTTTGCTTGTCTTTAAGACAGACCCTCATTGGGTAGGCCAGACTAGCCTGGTGCTCACTATGCAGCTGGAGCACCACAGGGCTGTTTTCTGTTTGCTTGGGAGTACAGGATACCAAACCTGATACCTGCCAGAGCAGCAAGTGCTTCACTGCTGAGCCATCTCANCCCCCCAGTCCTAGGAATCTGCTTTCTAACAAAAACATCTGCCTGGCAGCAATGTCTAGGTAGGATCACAAACCACCACGTGACTACCACCCAGGGTCTAATGTTCCATAACTGAATATTCAATAAAAATCTCTGCACTTGTCTTAGGGTATGGCTCAAAGCTAGAGCACCTGACTNGCATCTATAAGGTCCTGGGTTCAAAGCCCAGAACCACCAAAAGCCTAAAACTGCATCTGAGCTGACCAGTGCAGACTGTCATTTCCTGAGCTCCACTGTGAACAGCTCTTGACTGGGTACTATGAGGAACACAAGCATTGTATTTATTTTGAGACAGCTTCATGGAGCCAAGGTGACCTTGACCTCTCACTCCTCCTGTTCACCTCCTGAGTGTGAGGATGATAGGTGTGTACCACCACACCTGGTCCACATGTGATGTAAAGCACATGGGAAGGCGTATGTAGCTTACATTGAAATTTGATATCAGGGCCTTGAGATGGGGAGGGTTTTGGTATCCATGGGGTACCTGAAGCCAATCTTTCCAGGACACCGAAGGACAAGGGGCAGCTGCACCTGTTAATAAGAGTGCTCACATAACATAGNGGAGCTGGCAGGCCTCTTGCCTACTTTCATTTTAACTGAAGAGTCTAAGACGCTCTTCAAGACAGCTCCACCCCACCATTCCCACACCCCCCTGGTGGCCAGAGCGACTCTTTGTCCAACAGAAAGATCAGGAAGCATCTAAATCGGGCATCCTGGCCTTTTCCCTACAGCAACTTCAGGGACATGAGAAGGTGAGAGTGCCAAGGATGACAGGAAGTTAACCTAATGAGGGGTTGATTCAAACATACAGAAGCAGTTGCCACTAGACCAAGGCACTAGGCCTTCCAATCGGGAGCCNGCACAGAACTCACAGTGATGGGCTTCAGCGGGTGGTAGTCCCCACACTCCAAAGGCACTGTTTCCAACCTGCAAGACGCCAGCTCNGCCTTATAGTTCCTGTTCCGGGAGTGCCTGTGAACAGTAACACATTTGGTGAATCTGAAANGTGGCACCAGGTGTGTGACTGAACTAAAACTGTTATCTGGATTCCACTGACAAGGGAGCAATTTGGAGCATATAATGTTGGTAGTAAGAACAATACAAAACACTAAATAAAAACACGAAAATTATTTTATTATTTATTTGAATTCACTATGTAGTCCAGGCTAGCCTGAAACTCACTAGGTGGTTGAGCATGACCTTGAACTCCTGATCCTCATACCTCCACCTCCCAAGCTTTGGAATTATAGGCATGCCCCACCACACCCTGTTTATACCATGCTAGGNATGAAACCCAAAACTTTGTGTGCTAGGTAAGCACTCTACCAACTAAGCTACAAAAACACTGTTTAAGCTGTTTGAAGGTACAAACTCTGCCAACAAATCCTGGATCTGTGAGGGCAGATCCAGTGCACAGGGGAGCTCACCAAGAGGAGCCCAGTGTCCCCAGCCTCGTTTCCACAGTGTTAGCCGATACCCATGGCATGAACCAAGCAAAGGGCAGGTGGCTGCTGGGAGGCCAGGCAGCCAGAGCCTGGAGCAACCCTTCCGGAGCTGGACAGACCCAGCAGGGCTCAGGGGACCTCCTGGAGCTAGAAAATTACAGCAGGACTCAGGGGACTTCCTGGAGCTGGACAGACACAGCAGGGCTCAGGGGACCTCCTGGAGCTGGACAGACACAGTAGAGCCAAGGGGACAGACACAGCAGGGCTCAGGGTCCACAGCGAGAGCTTGGAGGAGGTGCCCCAGAAGAATAAGTTCCAGAGAAGCAAGAAAAAGCCCAGGCTGTGCAACTGCAAAAGACAAAAGGCAACTAGAGCAAAGGAAAAGGCCAATGTAGCTTCATCAGCTCAGGGTTAAGAAGAGGAAGGGTCAGTGAGCAGAATGATGAGAGCAAGGAGCCAGGGCAGAGGGGGAAGATCATTATCACATGAGGGGCTTGGAGAAAAGGCCACACACACACAACTGGAACCCATCCCAGTGGGGAGGAGGGAAAGAGGCCCATCATGTCTTCAGAGCCCCCAGCACACACATTTGATCACTAGGTAGGCCTCTCAGGTGACTTTACCCAAAATTTCCCCTTAGCAACTTCCTACCTGCTGATGCAGCCCTTTGCTATTCTGTCCCACTCACTGTATGTGCAGCCAGGCCCATCCTCTCTCCTACNGCGAACTCCTGTGCTGCAGCAGCCCCACCACTGGCACCACTATATGCACTGCCTTAAAGTTTCACAGTTGCCCAAAAGGAGACTTTGTCTCTAACAAAGATATGCGTACCTCCCATTCATACTCCAGAACCAGGTTTTCATGGTTACACAGGCCACTTCCCCCCTCCACTTCCCTCCTCCTTGGAGCAAACTCCAAGAGGTCAGGACAACCAGGTCCCTAGAAGTCACCCAGCAGGCTTCATTTCATGGCTTTAGGTCAATTCTCATTCCATGTTCTCAAATCAAAACTGGACTTGGGAGAATTAAATGAGATGCTGCATGCTGAGCACTTAGCACATCCCTTGAGAAGTGTGATCTTCGAAGCAGAAGCACACGTCCCACGGGCCTCATCAATTCCCTTGTCCATCTACAGGAACTACTGTGTACCTACAATCACCAGGAAGAGGGACACAATTCTCTTTCATTAAGGAACACGAAGTCAGTGGGCAAAACTGAAAGATGAGTGTGCACCACCACACAGAGAGATGTTCAGCGCCTGTTGGAGTGGGAAGACTACAAAGACCCTAGACACTAGCAGAGCTGTGGCCCCTGTCAGTACTTTATAAAGAGAAATAGCCAAGGTGAAACCGTAGTGGGGAGAGGGGCTAATAGCAGCTTCCTGGAGTCTTTCATTACAAATTCCAGAGGAGTTCACTGAAACCAGATGTTTCTCACTTGCTGGCCTCTATTCTCAAAAGGGCCTTTTGGCCAAACCAGCATGCTCAGTGACAGAAGCCCGGGGTGTGATCTAAGAGCTCTGCAGCACCCACGCTGATGTGCTGTGTCCTAAAGTGGTCTCTTAAAAGTCTGCAAGAGGGAATGAGGTCAAGTGGGGGGCCTACATAAAGCCTGAGGGTTGATGTTGATCGTGTTCAAGGTGTAGGGCTGCCACTTTCTTTCATGCTCATAACTCAAGCATTATAAGCTACCTGCCATCATCTGAAGAGAAAAGCCAGAAAATTAGCCCCTGAGATGCAAGGTCTCCAATCCTGATCCTCACTACCATCAGCATATCTTGTGTGGGTTCTTTATTGATACAAATCACCTGCTGCTACCTGAAGGTCACCTCACTTCTAAGCACAAAAAGGCCCGTATGTCAGTCACTTTGGCATACGCTGTTCCTTCCTGCTTGGTGAATTCCTATTCATCCTGCAAAACCCAGCTGAAGGCTCTTCTTTGTAGTCTTCCCAGGCTGCCAGCGGGGTTGACTGACTGCTTGCTTGGACCTGTCCAAAGCCTCCTTTGGACATCCCTCTTCTGTGTTCAATTATACTGACCGCTCCAAAGCACGTCCGATGGTTCTGCACATAGTAGGGTGAATGGCCCCACTTTACAGATGGGAAAAACTAATCTACTTTAAGTGAGCTGAGGAGCTCAGGGAACAAACAACCAGGTCTCCCGGGGGCAGACCCGGAGCGGGTTCATCCTCTTCCCGAGAACCCCTAGGACGTGCCAACTTCTCCCAGGGAGGCGGAAGCCTTGGGCCGAGTAAGCATGAGTGAAGGGGCTGCGGAATCGCGGGGAGGAGCAGTGGACTGTCACCGGCTCTGCTCTTCCGTGGTCCTGATAACCCAGGCTGGGATGGAGACCACTGATTCCAACAGGGATGACTGCCCACCCACGCAGAGACCCGCCAAGGGCGGCCCCTCCCCAAAGCCCGCTCGCCAGTTCTTCCTTACCAGGGAAAGACAGCCATCTTCCCAGTCACATGATCGCTTGTTCTCCAGGGCCAGCCCCTTTTCTCCTGTCCAGGGAGGCTCGGCCCCGCCCCGGCCTCCATGATTGTGAAGGGCAGTTTCCGCCCTGAAGATCCTGGGTTCCGTCATCCGCCATGATTGTGAAGGGCAACTTCCTCCGGGTTCGGGTCCTCAGCGTTTGCGAAGGGCAGTCCCCTCGCAAACCCTAGCTCGGTCATCCCGCTTGACTTGTTTTGGTTTTCTGTTTTGTTAGTAGGGATCCACTTGCCTCTGCCTCCAAAATGCTGAAATTAAAGGCCTGCATCAACTCGCCTGGCTTAAACCACATGTATGTGTGCGTAGATGTGCCACGGTGCACGTTGGAGGTCAGGGTTGAACAGTCAGGTTTGGGTCCTTACTTCGCTCGAACTCAGGTCATCAGGCTTGGCACTAGATGCCATTACCCTTACCTTCTGAGCCATCCCACTGACCCGCCGGGACCGTAAGAGGCACGACTGCTACTGGCTGCTTAGCCCGCCTGCGCCCTCTAGTGACAAGTGTGTACACATCCATTCCTACTGAGGGACGCATCACAAGAAATTCAGAAGCGAATTCATTGTTTGGCTTGGGTTCGTGGGGGTGAGGCGCTTTGGGCATTCTTTTCCCACAGCTGGCAACATGCGTCCGAATATAAGCAAGAAATATTGACCACAGAACTTTGGCATTCTTGTTTTGTGTTTCCTTTTTTTTAATGGATGAATTACGATATTGTAATAACAGATAACTGTATTCAACGCTCTTTGCGCACTCCCTTCTTAATAGAAACGTCTGGAGTATCTATCATTAATCACTTGTTTTTAGAAAACTAGAGGTCAAAGCTAGTGAGTGCTGATATTCTCAGCTCTTTTTTTAAAAAAAAAAAATATGGAACGCTTCACGAATTTGCGTGTCATCCTTTGCCCAGGGGCCATGCTAATCTTCTCTGTATCGTTCCAATGTTAGTATATNTGCTGCCGAAGTGAGCACTAACTCTGCCTCTTAACTCTAGTAAGAATGGGTTTTAGACTTGGGAAATTACCAGACAGCGTCTCCTTCTCATACCTTCCCGATTCTACTTCCAAGTGCATTTCCTGAAGAAAAGAGGCCTGAACACCATCTTATGAGTTCTGGAAAAGGCAATTGAATATACTTCAACTACAACTGAGTTTTGTAAAGCCCCAGTTTCTTCCTCTGTGAAATTGAGGTACCACGATGGTAAGGTAAAAGGGGGTTATCATAAAATTCCTGTCTCGGGTCGGCTCTAGAAGCCATGGTNCAGGAGGCAAGGCAGGCAAAGGTAAGGCAGGTCAGCCGTCGTTCTCAGAACCTTGTCTCTGTAGCACCAGCCGCCAACCTGTCCAGAAACTGGAGAATCGGGACTGGAGAAATGCCTCATCTATTAAGAGCTCTTGCTGCTGCTCTTCCAAAGAATCCAGATTTGATTCCCAGCACTCACATGGTGGTTCACACCATCTGTAACTCCAGTCCCAGGAGATCTGATGCCCTCTTCTGGCCTACACAGGCACCAGCTGCATGTGGTATAGACATTTACACAGGCAAAACATTCGTACACATCAAATAAATAAATCTAAAAAAAAAAGAAACTGGAGAATTGAGGGTCATGGAGAAACACTGAGTGAAGAAAGCCAAGTTTAAAAGGCAGCATTTTATTGTTTAATTCATTTGTTTGCATTGTTGTTGAAACCAGTTTCACTCTGCCACCCTGGCTGAACTTGAATTCAGTGATCCTCTGCCTTAGCCTGGGATTGTTGGCATGAGCCACTGCACTTAGCTTCTAATTGTGTGTGTGTGTGTTGTGTCTGTGTGGTATATGCATGTGTACACATATGTGCAGGTGCGATTGCTCATGTTTGGGTATGTGGAAGCCAGAGGTCTGTATCTGGTGTTTTCCTCTGTTGCTCTCCGATTTATGTTTTGAGACAGGGTTTCTCTCATTGAATCTGGAGGTGTGTGACTGGTTGCCTGGCCAGCAAGCCCTAGGTATCTGCCTGTCAACACACACACACACACACACACACACACACACACACACACGCTAGGGCTGCAGTTGCACAGCCTGTTTGCCAGACTTTTATGTAGGTGCTAGGGAAGTTTTTGTGCTTGGGCAGCAAGCACTTTACTTACTTAGATCGCTCCCATATTTCAATTCTTAATGTATATGTGTGGGTGTTTTTCCTGCATGTATATATGTCTCTGCACCACATGAATCTGGTGCCTGTGGAGGCCAGAAGGATACAGGATCCCTTGGGACTGGAGTTGGACAATTGTGAGGACACCAAGTGTGTGCTGGGGATCAAACTGGGTCCCCTGGAAGACCAACGCTCTTTTATGTTGAGTCATGTCATCTCTACAGTCCTAAGCTTATTTTTAACTGATATATGACAGGTCTGACAATTCTTACCCTTGTTATAGAGTGATCAAAGAAGAGATTGCACTGCATTCTATCCCAAGGTCTTTGTTTTTCAAGGTTTTGGAACTTGATGTTATGTGGTTTATGTGGTGCTGGGGGTGGAACCTGGGGCTTAGTGCATGCTAGGTATCCTGGCTGGTCTTATGTCAACTTGGCACAAGCGAAAGTTATCTGAAAGGCAGAAACCTCAATTGAGAAAATGCCTACATAAGATCCAGCTGTAAGGCATTTCCTTAATTAGTGATTGATGGGGGAGAGGCCAGCCCACTGTGGGTGGTGCCATCCCTGGGCTGGTGGTCNTGAGTTCAATAAGAAAGCAGGCTGAGCAAGCCATGGGGAGTAAGCCAGTAAAAAGCACCCTTCCATGGCCTCTGCATCAGCTCCTGCCTTGAGGTTCCCACCTTGTTTGAATTCCTGTCCTAACTTCCCTGGATGAGGTGTAAGCCAAATAAAGTCTTTCCTCCCCAACTTGTTTTTGGGTCATGGTGTTTCATTGCAGTAACAGAAACCCTTACTAAGNTACTGGACAAGCACTCTCCCAACAGCAGCAACACTGCTTATTTTTAGAACTGTTGCTTTTCATCAGGGTTGCTCTTGAGACAGTGACCTCTGATGGAAACAGTCTCTTTATTCTTATAATTTAGTACACTGCAGCATCAGTGACTTCCAGTCATTTCCGACACTGCAGAGAACATGAAGATAACGTCAGCTGGAGTGATCAGAGTGTGTCAACACTGAACCTTGCAGATGACCAAATACAACATCTCAGCGGGAGATGACACTAGCTCTTGGGGTAACATTAGAGCAGTCAATGTGAGAGGCAAAGGCATCACTGTGAGAGTCCATCTCAGCATTCCCTCTCTCCTGCCTCTCTCTCCATTGTTCATGGCAGATATCCTGCTCCTAAGAAGCAGATATTATTCAAATGCAGCAGCAGGACAGGCTACCTATTAAACAAAGGGTCTGCCTATCATCAGGCTTAAGTTGTAAATACTATCATCTCAGATGCTATCTAGTCCCCAGATGTCCTCCCTTGGTTAAAAATAAAAAGATCCAACAAGATTTCCTTTCGGATGAAAAGTTTATTTTGCCTTTTACCTAGAAGCAAGACAAGTGAAAACCAAAGTATAAAAATAAATACAATTTACATTAATAGACATTCCAGTCAAAGTAAAAATAATAATAAAGATAATGCATATAAATAAAACTTCTTCAAAAGCACAAAACAGTGCCTGGCACTTTTCTGAGAAAAAATTGTGAACATTCAAATGTAAAACACNCAAACTTTTACCTTGAAATTAAAAACACACTCCAGTTTCTCATCCTTAATCTAAAAGTAGTTGTAGCTTTCCAAAACAGTTTTCTTTAGCTAATTCATAGTAACATACACCAACTTAGCTCCTCTTCTTACTGAAGGGCCCACAATGATACGAGTGAGTGTCCTGAGTGTTCGGAACAATGAAGCACAGTTAATCACATTTGAAAGATAACTCAGTGTACCTTCCTACAAGCAAAAAAATTGTAATGTGGACTGTTTTTTTTTTTTTT
>LZPO01116985.1:187809-217356 GCA_001675575.1 Neotoma lepida | reverse complement strand
GGAGGACGGAGAACGGTCAGTACACACAGGTGCTTCAGCTAACTCTTGGTGGCTAGCCAGTCCCCACATCTCAGTGCCTCACCCTTTGCAGTCGCTCCTGCTCCCTCTCCTGCTCCGCTATGAGGAGTGATAGCTGCTGGGCATGCTGCTCCTCCAGTCTCTTCCGCATTTCTTCAAAAGCTAACATCTTGCTTTTTAGTATCTCCTGGCCTTCTGAAAAGAAACATGTGCCCTTAAATTGAGAAAACTCACTGAATATCTAACAGCTCATATTTTCTGCCATCAATCTGACTATGCTTCTGACCAGAGGGTACTCCTGGCCCTCACATACTATAAGCCAGACATGGCGAATTCACCAGTGTGAACCATTCTCACTGGCTTCTCCCTGTCTTTCATGCTACTCAGTAAGAACAGGATTAAATCTCCTCACCTTCCCACTCATTCAACAGATCTCAACACTGCAGCCAAGAGTCTCCAAAGTCTGACTAGCTTTAAGATGTGGTCCTCGGGGCTGAAGACGGCAGAGGTTAAGAACACTCACTGCGCCAGCCGGTGGTGGTGCACGCCTTTAATGCCAGCACTCGGGAGGCAGAGGCAGGCAGATCTCTGTGAGTTCGAGGCCAGTCTGGTCTACAGAGTGAGTTCCAGGAAAGGCGTCAAAGCTACACAGAGAAACCCTGTCTCAGGAAAAAAAAAACAAAAAACAAAAAAACACTCACTGCTCTTCCAAAGGACCCAGATTTGGTTCTCAGTACTTACATCAGGTGGCCTACAACCGCCTGTTCCAGGGAATTGGATGTCCTCTAACCCCCGCTCAGGCACCTCCATGAATATGGTGCACATAAACTCATCAGATGTGCTCTCCCCACTCCCCCCTACACACATTCACACAAATAAATTTTAAGAGAGATATGGTCCTTGCTGGGCGGTCGTGGCACACAGCTTTAATTCCAGCACTCAGGAAGCAGAGGCAGGCAGATTTCTGTGAGTTCAAGGCCAGCCTGGTCTACAAAGCAAGTTCTAGGACAGCCAGGGCTACACAGAGAAACCTTGTCTTGAAAAAAACCAACCAACCAAACAACAACAACAAAATTAAAAAGGTGCTATCACCTTGAGAGGCAGCAAACACTTCTGTGTCCTTACCTTTAGAGCTAGTTTCTAGCATCTTATTCTTGTTAATGCAGGTGGATCCCTTCGGGTATCTTCTTTCTGGCAGATGTTCCCTCTCCTGCTCAGCTACTCCAGCTGTTATAATGTAAGGACAATTTTCTTTTTGCAAACTATCAATATCTAAATCAAGTCTCCGCTTAACCTTTTCAAAACTGTTATCCAAAAACTGTTCATTTGCACAGGGCACTGGAGGTGTGTCCACCTGCTGTCTGCAATTCTGGGTTTGCATAAGTAAGGGAGATGGGTTTTTCACATCATATGATTTATTCAGTTCCATTTGTAAATTGCAGGAGTTTTTAGCTAACATATTGGCTGACTTGAGTCCACACACATCTTCCACAGTTTGACTTGCTGGACACTGACTGGTGGTGTGTAGTTCATGCAACTTGGGCACAGCCATACAAGTACTGTCTACTTTCTGCACTCTCGCCTCATCAGGTGTGAAGGGACCTTCCAAAGCAGCATGCTCAACAGTGACTTCACTGTCTAATTGATTTCCTAAGGCCTGATGTACCTGACTTGTCTTACCCACAACCGTATCTCTTGTGGTGTCCAACGCGACTTTGCTAGCAGAAACCTTGCTTGAACAAACTCCCGCTAAATCAGCTGGTGACTTTGGCACAATTTCAGATTCCTCTGTCGTTTCAGCGGCAGCTGGNGCAGCTCTATCCACTGCCTCTTCTTTTCCCTTTGGGCTCAGCTCACAGGCATTTATTGGGTTATTTATAAGGATTTGACATGCTGATGATGGCCTGGAACGCCTTCGATGCATTGTAGGACTCACACTTGGCTCTGGACTAGGTAATTTGGCATATGGACCTGTAAGACTTTTGATAACTTTATTTTCAGTAATAAAGGTGGGAATAAGTTTAAAATCTGACTCGGCATCTGGAACAGCAGGAGAGTCAGTTCCTACAGGTAGATCTACTTTGGAAAAGTTAGCTAAAACTGACGTGCCCATGTTGCTTGCTTGAGAAGCACCTTGGAGGAGAACGTTTGACTTATTAAGGCTTGGTTTGTCAAGGATGGTGGAGCTACAGTGCCTGCCTGTGGGCATGGGTGGGGCCTTCTCCTTCACACAGTCACTTGCCTTAGCAGCATCATTTTCTTTGTCTGAATGACTTTCACTAACAGTTCTCTTTGCACTTCGTCTAGATTGTTCTCTTTCCACATATTCCTTTGACTTCTTCATTAGATTCTGAAGGCTCATTATGTAGGGATCTGCAGTGACTTCAGGCAAACACGATGGGTCCTGTTCTTCCTTTGCCAAGAGGGGACCATCAGAAATGAGAGTCTCCTGGGAGCTCACTGCAGAGAGCCTTGGAGCAGCTCTGTCTTCTGCCTGCCTGCTGACTGGACTCTCAGACCGCTTCAGAGAACCAGACCCTTCTGAGTCTCTAGGCAGGCTCATCCCACTAGGGTTATGTTGGTCCTTATTACCCACAGGCCAAAGTCCAGTTATCTTTTCAAGCTTTACTGAAGTACAGTGCTCAGTGGGGCTCGGCAAGCTGTTTGGAACTGGAGTAGGAGCATCCAAGTTTCTGACTTCCGGATTAGAGTAAATGGTTTCTGTCGCCCACTGATCAAAATCACTGGCATTTGGTGCTTTTCTAACCTGAAAAGGGAGGTTTAAAAATTAGTATTTCTCCATTATAGAAAAAAAAAAGCCTTTGGGGTTTTGTTGTCGTAGTTGTTTGTTTTGTTTACTTTTGTTTTTAAGACAGGGTCTCTCTACGTAGACGAGACTAGCCTTAACCTCAGAGAGCCTCCTGCCTCTGCCTCCCAAGCAAGCGCTGGGATTAAATTTGTGCACCACAGGGAAAAAAAAAACCCTTTGATTTCATTGTTTTCTAAAATAAAACAGAAAGGGAAGACTTAGAGTTCTGATATTTGAGAACACAAAGGATATTTCATGCCTGTCATCTCAGCACTCAGAAGACTGAGACAGGATTGNTTTAAGTTCAAGACCACTGGACAAAAGAAAAATAAAATACACTGAATGATCAGTTTCTACATCCTTAATTGCATAGNAATCAAACCACTACAAAAGAACGTTATTGGTTATCCTAACCTATTTATTTAAAGGAAGGAAGCAAATGATCTCTTCGGAAACGAGTATGTCTGCACACATACACACAATTTATCCATGTTCACTTTAATCTTGGGATANGGGCAATGTCTTTANCTTCCTTCTAATTGTGTGTTATTACTACCAGCAACGATTCCTAAGACAAGTTGTCACCTAACAATAATAGTATATGCAGTAAATACCAAGTAAGCAAATGTTTACACAGTTACTTTTCAAAAAGCAAAACAAACAAACAAAAAAACTTCCTTGGTTAGAACATTGATTAAGCAAAAATAATAAGACTCCTGCCTCCCATATGCTTATTCAAGAATCACCTAAAAACTCCCTATAATTGGCTAGAGAGACGGCTCATCAGTTTAGACACCAAGTTCAGCTCCCAGCACCCACAAGGCAGCTCAATATTTGTAACTCTAGTTCCCGGAGANCTAATGCCCTCTTCGGGCTTACATGGGCACCAGACGCACGTGTGATGCACAGACATACATGCAAGCAAAATATAAAAAAAAAACTTTAAAAAAAAGTTTTAGTTAGATGTAGTGGACACGCCTTTAATCCCAGCACTCATAAGGCAGAGGCTGGTAAGTGAATTTCTATAAATTCAAGGCCAGCCCAGGCTACATAGTAAGACCCTGCCTCAAAAACAAAACAAAAAAAATATTTTAGGAGCTTTGGCTCTCTGAGACCACAGCCCCACCTGTACTTTACAGAGGGAGTTTNTCTCTGTGAGCCTTCTGTGTGTACTAGCTGGGAAAAAAATGTTTTGANTTAAAAACAAACAAAAAGCCCTTCCCATAAAATGAGGCATTTCTGCCATAAATAATAGCTCACCTATGTAGTTTATGTTACTGAGAAATTAGAAAATTTCCACTTACAACTCAGCTTAAAAAGCCAACTTTAATTAGATCAACTGACAGTGAGTGAAGTCAGTAAGCTGTATGTTTTCAAACAAGTAGGTCGACAGCTGACACATTAGGATAAAAATAACACTATACCTCAGAGACCAACCAGAAAAAACAAGTTAGAGCTCATTACATTCTGAATACTAAAAATTGGAAAGGCTTATTTCTATGGGCTTTTGTTTTGTTTTGTTTTGTTTTGCTTTGCTAGACTATATGGCACTTGTGTTTCACCTTGTAAGTCCCAAGACACATAACAGTCTCCAGGTATGCAGTAAACAATACAAGTATGCTTGGTGATAACCTCAGGATAAAAATAAACCAGAAGGGGTGCATATTCTCGGAATCCATGGACATGGTCCCAGGCTTAAGCAATTTATTCTACTATATAAAATCTTGCATAGTTCACACCTTTGATACTCAATAGCTGTTCTTTGTATTCCTGTAAAATGGGCCTTAGGTTAGACAAACTAAATTTTAAAAATTAAATCTATAACTGAATCATAGGTTTCACAGATTAAAGAGGTCCTCCCAATCTATTAGTATCCCATGAAATCCCCGTCTATATAGAAATTCATTACAGTTGACATTGTGAATGCTTTTCTAAACAGAAAGTTCTGGGACTCAAGAGTAATTTCATTAGTATACTCTGTTAATAGCAATTTGATCCTCTCCATGGACTAGATCCAGAACACTCTGCCTGCCATTTTTGTTGTAATAACAGGAAACAGCCAGAAAGTCAATAAACTACTGTNCATTAGCCAATACAGACTGTAGTTATAATCTGCACATTAAAGTCTACTACCGACACTATGTATGGCCCCACAGGGAAGCGCAGCAGTTAGTGGAAATACCAGAAGGCCCACTACCGTGGTCATCCAGCAGGAGTCAGAGACAAACCACAAACCCTGAGAACTACAAAAGAGCAAAAGGGTTATGTATGCCAGAAATTATTTGTCCCATTTAAATAACTGGTTTTTCTTTTTAGTATGAAATGACCCAAACAAATTATTCACATAAATATGAATTAATTTAAATAAAAATAATTACAAAAGGTGTAGCTATTGCTGTTTAAATGAGTCCAGTTTGAGTCTGGAGATACATGTAGGCCAGCATATTTGTTTAATCTAGATGGCATTTTTCCATCTCTAAAAGCAAAAGTTTCACACATGTACACACATACCCCAAATAATTTGAAGGCAGTTATTTACTTTAGCAGAGAATAAGAAAGTTCTTTTGCTAAATAGTCCAATTAATTCAGGGGTTAACTACAATGGGCAATTCTATCATCNCTGACACTGAGAATTCAATGTTTGTNGTCACAAGACCGACAATAAGCAATTATGCGCAGTGTATAGTGCCACTGTCTAAGGCCCCTCTCTGATTCAAGTACTGGGCAGCACTAACAAACAAATGGATTCTCTCCAACAAATTATACTCAAACACAACGTAACAACTAGGCATACTTAACAATCAGTCAGCTTTTCTGAAAAGCTGTTATCAATGTTTACTTCGTGATGTCTTCTTTCCAATTTAAGAGTTTGCTGACACACCTGGACATTTTCAAGAATCTCCTGGACACGAGTCAGTAAAGCTTTCTTCCTGTTGGCCTGCTTTCTTGTTTGTACATCAAGTGCTTTCTGCTTTTCCTGTTCAATTTCCTTTCTCTTCTCGATGGTGAGCTACAAGACATCATAAAAANACAATTCAACGGTAAAAGTATCAAATTGGCAAGAACAACCAAAACCTTATACAAATCATCTGACCAGTGTCTGGGGTACGAGGCCTTCATGTGAGTGCCCCACAGATGTAACCCACATATTAAGACTCCNGGAGCTCTGTCATGTACGGCCAGTGCACATCACTGAATGCACCTTATTCTCAACTGAAAATCAAGCTCAAAGGAAAAACACCTTGCTCACTTCTCAAATACTNTAAATGACAGACAAAATTAGCCCTTGGAGCCACTGCCAAACTTCTCATCTGAGAGTTTCTGACTTCGGTGTCACTTGGGATTCTTCAGCTTTTGCCCTTCTTGTCAGTGCACACAATGTTACCTCTCTACTTCCTTTGGAATGTCTAAAGATTTCATCTTAGATGAATAGTAGTAGGTAGTAGGTACTGAGTAGTAGGGTATGGGTGGTCACTGTATTACCTTCCAACCATTCTATGTTTACAACTTTCATTACAAAATGCTAGCAGAAAACACTGATCTTTTAATGCTTATACAACAAAAATAAATTTATCATGTACTTAACTTTCTGATTTAAAGTATGGTCACACATTGAAAAANATAGTATCAAATTGTCTATGATGATAAATTTAACTTCTCTACTATCCTCTATTCTCTTACCCCTTGCCAGAGAAAGAATATACCACCCTTTTTTTAAATTGCAAATGGTTAACATATACTGAATGCCACCTATGATCCAGGGACTAACCTAAGCATTTTACATGTATTCATTTAATTCCCAAAAAGCATTATGAGGTCAGCACTCACTATCTGTATTCCTATTTAATAGTTAATGGAATGGACCCCAAGTTCTGCCCAGCAGGAGAGTAACAAAACTGATTTAAACCCAGGCCAGGTTCCACAACTCCAGCTGCCTCTGAAAGCATGCTGTCTGCAGCAGCTCAGAACAGCCTTCCATGCTTGCACTTTTAGATCTATCTTATTCCCTTTAATGAGCACATGAAATTCATACAACGGACATGGTTAAACTACTCCATTATTAATGGACATTTAGGTTGGCAATCAATCTTTTGCTACTTTAAATGATGTTCTTATAACTTGTACATATTTGTTTGAACACATCTGTAAGATATTCTTCCTGAATAGAATCGCTGAGTCAAAAGTTACAGACATTTTTAAATTTTGATAAACACTACCAAACTCCTTGCCAAAAAAATAAACTGACTTTCTTGGATACAAGTGCANTAAACATTCACTTTCCCCACAACATAAGAACACAAAGTCCTATGGGATCATTGCAAAGCCAGTAGGCAAAAAATGCTAACTCATTTCTATTGTATTTCTCTAATTATGAAAAAACATTAGGCATCTTGTCAGCTGTTTATAAACCTTCCATTTATGGTTCAATAGTCATTCACTAGATTTTAAAAGTTATTTTAAAACAAAGGAGGAGGCTGGAGAGTTGACTCTGGTTAAGAGCATACTGCTCTTCCAGAGGACCAAAGTTGAGTTCAAAACACCTATGTTGTCCATCACTCCAGCTCCAGAGGATCCGATGTGCTCTTCTGGCCTCCTCAGACACCTGCACTCTTGTGCAAACATACTTAAGAATGGAAGAAATCTTTAATAAATAATTAATTACTAGGTTTACCAGTGGAGAAAGCACAGCCACCCCGTGGAAACGGATGAGTGAGACACTTTCTGCCCGGGCAGGCAGGAAGCTCTCTGTGGACAGTGATGTTTCCTGAACTCGGGCAAGTGCTTTCTCACAGAATTTCTCGTACTCCTCCATCTTCCCACCGTCACACTAGGAGAAAAGACATTGCTGTTATTAGTGTGCTGGCAAACACATCTTACTTATGACCTAGGAGTACTGGAATATTTAAACACTCCTAAAATTCACAAGTCCTAGAATGAGACTTCCTGGAATTTTCTGTTTGTGTATCTTAAGGCTTCATTTTGATGCCATGGACACCAATCAACTCAGGCAGAGGTGGAAAACAGAGAATCTATTAACTCTGGAATTAATTTTATTTTATAGTTGGAAACCTGAAAGATGACCAAGCAACTTAAAACAATCAGCCCAGTAATTTTACAATTTCTAGAAAACTTTGGGGTTATGAAAACCCCAGGTAACCAGAAGGATTAGCCAGCATATGCCTTTTTTTTTAAGCAAGTGCTAAGTACTTATTGATTGCCTGTTTTGTATAACATTGTGCAGCCCTGGCTCCTGTAAGGCAAGGGAAAATAACAAAAGGAACATTGTCATGATCATAACAAGCTAGGGACCCAGTAAACTGTGGAAAGAGAACGCCCAGTGCAGTAACTGTTACCCTGTTGTTTCCCAGTTTCGATGGCACTTACTCCTTAAATGTTCATTTTAAGGCAAGCAACTACTTAACAGACAAGGACTGAGCAGGAAAATTTAGTTCATGATGTGGGCCATACAGACATGAAATAAGAAGGNACNTGGTACCCTGCGGGGCCTCTGAACACTTTTATAAATTCATATTAAAGAGTCGGGGAAAACCCAAGTGCAGTTAGAAATGGAGAAAAGGCACTTAACAGTTCTGATCAGACCGTGAAGAACAAGAGCTGCTGCGACCCTGAGCACAGAACTTGTCTCCATCCTGTTGCTCCTAACTGTTCCACTTATGCAAAGTAAGATTAATTTCAAAGAAACATCTGGTTCTCTAGAGTGCTGACATTGTTTTGCATGCTTACATTCACTTTTTTAAAAAGCAGGACTAAAAAGCAACAAAACACCTTATGGCACAATTGTTTTAACAACTCATATCACAATATCTTAGCCAACATTTATAGTAGCTGAGATGTAAGAAAAATCCCAATAAATCCATTTCTGCTAAGTTACTTTTTTTTTTACTACACATCCTTTATTTTCACCATTAAAGGAAGTACAAATGTGATATAATCTCTGTGCATATGCACAGAAAGCAGACTGGACCCTACCCATCAGTTTCAGCTTAGATGTCCCCTCCTCCAAGAGGCCTTCTCCAGTCATCCGATCCTAATTCCCCTGCCTCAGTCACTATCATATTACCCTGCTGTTTCCCAGTTTCTATAGCACTTACCACTATCTGAAATGATCTCATTTATTTCCTTGAGTTTTGTATGTCTTCCTCCACCAAAATGTAAGCGCCATAAGAACCTTCTCAGTCTTGCTCACTGAATCCCCATGACATAGAATGGTGTCAGCACACAGTAGGCACTTAATACAATTATTGAATAAATTAATTAGGGCAAGTAGATCAAACNTTAATGTAAAGTAAGACTAGCAGAATGAAGAGAATTCTGAGAATAGCAGCTTTGAGAACAACTGTATTCCCATTGCAAAAGTAACCATTAAAAAGATCGAGTNCAGATTCCATGATTACGCAAGAGGGTACTACATTTCTCATACCACAGTTACCACTTGCAAGCAAGGTTTTATTTTAATGGAGTCTTGATGACAAGGTGATCCCAACCACAAATCTACTGCCCCATACTTTACCATCAGGCATTACTGGTCCAAGGTCCATTTACATTCATACCAGCCTCAGCAGGTCCAGACATGCCTCGCTACTCCAATTATACCTGAGTAGGACTGACCTTTGCCCAGTAATCCTCTTGGCAAACCCTATAGACTCATAGCTCCTATCTGCTCATTCATAACCAGCACTCTGCCAGAAATGTCACTGAAGGGAACCACAAAGGTAACACAGCTTCTGAGCTGGCTGCTTACCACTAAGTTTCCACAAATACATAAACTTCCGATAGAGGCAGTAAAGGGGGAAACACCTTTTATTTAGACACATACTAGCTGTACATTTGTGGTAAGCTAACGTCATCCCTGCACCCCAGCTTCCTATCTATAAAGTGGGGATCTGTTGCAAAGCGATGGTATGAGAAGCCAGTGAGCTAAAACACAGACAGCAATCAGCAGTACTGTATGTAGGACATGTAGAAAGCATCAAAACGTGGATCTGCTTTCTTAATTGGAGGGTGGGGGGAGGGGATAATAGTGATTTTTAATCACCTGTGTGTGAACTCCTGGAGAAAGGAGACAATGCTTGGTTCTTGCTAAGATTCAAATGTGACTTGAAAATATGAGAAAGGGGACAAGGGCTTCCACATCCAAATCCATCTCTAGCTGGCTGTCATGTGCCTGGACTGGGGGGTGAGAAGGCTGGAATCTGAATGAGAAGGGTAGGAAGAAGCAAAGAGTGGGGACCACCTACCAGCAGCATCAGGGGTGCTCGGGAGAACCAGCTTCACTATCCTCGTTCCGATGCCCCCAGAGTGGCAAAGGTGGAGTAAACAGCGCTCCTAGGACCTTTGGATGTGGTAACCAGCGCTCAGAAATGGCCAGTGCACACCCTGGGGGATGCTTCCATCTCCTGCAGCAAGGGAGAAGCCCAAGCCTCTCCTGCACCAGCTGAAGCCCCATGTCTAATGCCTATTCCTCAGCGCAGGATGCTTCACTGGGCGGAGCCAGCATCCAAGCATCCCCTCGAAGTCCCCCGGTCCTCATCTCCCGTCTCCCCATCCTCGGTGCCTGCGTGGGCTCGTGGCCCAGGGAAGCCAAACCCGGACCAGAACGCCCGCCCTCTGCTCCGCCGGACGCCAATTGCCGCCTACCCGGGTCTCAGCTCAGCCTGGACCCGTAGAGAGACGAAGCCGGTCCTCTCGCACTCACCTAACACCCACAGCCCGGTCAGCGTCTCTGTCCGTGGACCGGCCTCCCTGAANAGCAAAGGCCTCAGTCGGTTCAGACAGAGCGCATCTGGGTCCGCCGCCTTCTCCTCCTCCTCCTCCCCGCCATATTACGGGTCCCTCAGGCGGCAACGCGGGATCCTGGCAACCGCTGCCGCCGCCACCAGTCCAACTCCACCCCTCACGGCCGGTACTTCCGGTGGCTGTTTGGCGGGCAGTTGAGCGGTTGGGCCTCCATGGACTACAATCCCCAAGGTGCATTGCGCGTTAGCAATTGCAGGCATAATCTTTACGGCAAGCGAGATGCCCACTGGGAGAAGTAGTCTTCACTGCAAACTAAGGGCTTTGACTGTAAATTACTAAAGGAATTCTCCTCAGGACCTAAAGCCCCAGAAGAGTTCCTTAAAGTTGTCGGGTATTTTTTGCTTATCTGTATAGAGATAGCCTCTTCCTGTTTGGTCGATGGAAAATGTGCAGAATTCACCAAAATGTTTTCTCTGTAAATGAAAAATGTTGCTGAATCCTAGGAGCCAACTCAAAGCCTTAATATATTTGTGCTCATTTACAGATCAGTGGGGGACAGAAATGTCCAGAGGAACAGATAACAGGTTCAAGTTGGCAGAAAAAGAAGGCCACAAATATTTTTTGTTAGCTCCTATCTAAATATCTTATTGCCAGCGTTTTTTATTTAATGACACCATTTCCATTCTGTAACTGGGCTTTTACCTTCCTCCCAGTACTTACATATACATATATGTACATATATATACATTGAGAGTTTAAAAAAGTCTACCAAGGGTGGTTGTGANGCATNACTGAGAAAACTATTACATAGCACCTGGTATGAAAATCTTTAATAGGAGGAAAGGGTGGGCTGGTGAGGCGGCTCAGTCAGTAAAGTGTTTGCCACACACAAGCTTGAGAACCTGAGTTCAGAGACTGAGCACTCTCCTGAAAAAGCCATGGGCCCTGGCTGGAAATTGTAATTCTTGGTTCTGGGCATATNAAAACAGGAACTCACTGGAGCTTGCTGGCCAGCCATTCCAGCTCTAGTCTCAATGAAAGACCCTGCCTCAAAACTTGGGTGGAAATTGACTGAGAAAGATACCAAATGTTCACCTCTGGTCTCCCTACATATGTGTACACGTGTTTACATTCATGCCAAGAAAGAAGAAAGAAAAAGAGAGAGAGAGAGAGAGAGAGAGAAAGAGAGAAGGAGGGAGGAGAGAGAGAGAGAGAGAGAGAGAGAGAGAGAGAGAGAGAGAGAGAGAGAGAGGACAAGTAAGAACTGGAGGCAGAGGAGCAGTGGAAATGATAGAGGACACACGGGAATGTCTGTCCCAATGTCACAGAAATAAACATGAGATGCAGAGAGAATGAGCTCTCGGGCAAAAGCTTTGACTAGAGGCAGTTTCTCTAGAAGAAGGGATGGCGTGAAGGGAGGAGCATGAGGGGCAATGCTGACAGACAAGAGGGCCCCATAGCAGAGAATGACCCCGGAAATGTAGTCCAAGGTCCAGTAATTTCCCATTAATCTTGAGGACGATGAATTTTTTAAGCAAAGACCTGGAACTCCCATGATCCTCTTGTTCCTCCTCCCACGGGCTGGGGTTATGGGCATGAGCTGCCATTGCAAACTAGGGATGAAATCTCTTTGAAAGAAATCTCTTTCTCCTGTCTTAAGTTTTTTCTTGTATGAATATAGATCAGGCCTCAGAGATAAAAATGGGCTTGACTGCCAGAATCCACTTTAAAAAGTTGGGCTTCAGTGCACACACTAGTAATCTTGGTGCTGAAGAGGCAGAGACAGGTGAATTTCTGGGACTCACTGGCCAGCCAGTCTAGTGAGAGATTCTATTGCCAACAAAAGGTGGATGGTNCCTGAGGACCAACATCCAATGCTGTCCTGTGACCTCCATATCAGGTGCATAACACCTGCATGCCCACACACACACAAACATACACAGAGAGACAGAGACAGAGACAAACAGAGAGACAGAGAGAATTAAAATATGAATGAATCATTTTTGGAGATTTCTTTTTGATTTTATGTTTGTTTGATTGTTTTTCAAGACAGAGTTTCTCTGTGTAGCCCTGACTGTCCTGGAACTCACACTGTAGACCAAGNTGGCCTCAAANTCACAGAGATCCACCTGCTTCTGCCTCCTGAGTGCTGGGATTAAAGGTATATGCCACCATAATCTATCTAATCTTTGGATGTTTCATGGATATCCTGAACCCAGTATGTTTTGTCCCTGTAATAGGGTAAATAACGAAGACAGATATATTTCTACTCATAGTCAAAAAGAAGAGGGAAAAGACATATTTTTACTTTTACAGCATAGGCACTAAGGGCTTGAGAATCTACCCATCTCTTGTTCCCTCATGTACAGGAGANTTCCTAGGAAGACACTGTCTGCTTAAGCTGATTGACTAATGTGGAGAATAACAGTTTCTTATTGCAGAATGTTTGTTTACTGGCTGTCCTGGAACTCACTCTGTAGACCAGGCTGGCCTCAAACTCAGAGATCTACCTGCCTCTACCTCCAGTGCTAGAATTAAAGGTGTGTACCACCATGCCCTGCTCCCTGAAGAGCCATTCCTTGCGCACTTCTGTGTCAGACCTAATATCCTGATAAACAGGTTAAAAAACAAGTAAACAAAAACCTTTAGAATATATTAACAAAACCCTAAGAGTGCTAGCAGGTAACATCTGAGGCCTACAGACAAGATTCCTTGGTCTGCTCTAACGGACCAATTAATGTTCCCACTCAAGTATTNTTAAATGCCTTTGTTGTTTGTTTGTTTGTTTGTTTGTCTGTTTTGAAAAGAGTCTCACTGTGTAGCCCTGGCTGACCATGAACAAGAGATAAGTTTGCCTTTGCTAGGATTTAAGGCTTGTGCTACCCTGCCCTACACAAAAATGCCTTGATTTATAACTTTCTTTGTTCTGTTACTATAAAAATTTGCAAGGCTTAGTGGCACATACCTTTAACCCCAGTACTCTGTAGGCAGAGGCAGGCAGATCTCTATGAGTTTGATACCAGCCTGGTCTACACAAAAAGTTCCAAGCCAGTCGGGCGGTGATGGTGCACGCCTTTAATCCCAGCACTTGGGAGGCAGAGGCAGGTGGATCTCTGTGAGTTCGAGGCCAGCCTGATCTACAGATCGAGTTCCAGGACAGCCTTCAAAGCTACACAGAGAAACCCTGCCTGGGAAAACAAAAACAAACAAACAAACAAAATAAAACAGAAGTTCCAGGCTAGCCAAGGTTCATAGTGTGACCCTGTCTCAAAAACAAAACAAAGCAAAAAACATGAAATCGCTTCCACATTGGAACATTGTGTTTGGGGAGGCCTAAATAAATACACGCTCCTGGGCTGTGATCACTCAGATCTAGCTCCTGAAAGAGGTCAGAGCTGTGTTTTTGGTTTTTTGGTTTGTTTGTTTGTTTTGTACCACAGTTGCAAGTGACTGAAGTGGCTTCATGTCAAAATTGCTCCTTCATTCCTCCTTAGTTTCTTCATCAATAGTGTAGGAGATCATCCAAATTCCTTCCATGTTTATAACCTGACTATGCCTGGAAAGGCTTCCAACGTCAACAGAAATCAGTCTTCTGATACAATGCTTATCTCAAGTAAGGCCACTGTAAGTATAAGGTGTGTCTCTAGTGTGTGCCAACACAAACCTTGCCTGGGACATGGCCAAGTGTCAGGTGTCAGCTGAACTACCACTATTGCGAATGGCAGTAGGGAGTAGATTATGGGCCAGAGACAGTGCCGTGCTGCCACTTGACTTTTCAGAGACCTCCCCTCAGGTGAAGACAGGGTCCTTGACTTCACCACAGGAAAGAATTTTAGGATGAGCCAATATGAAATAGAGTTGGAGTTTGTTTGGAAGAGTTTGTTGTGTCTTAGCAACTTCGGTAGTTCTTAAGAAATTTTTTCCTATTTTTTTTCAATAAATGAGATTTAGGGTGGCTGTGGGGGCACCCTAGGAAGAACCACAATCCATAAGATAAAACCATAGGCCATAAAGGTTGCATAAGGAGGTTAACGCATTTTTACTGTCAGTGAGATTCCTAGTAAATTGCAGGTTTGCAGCTGGAAAAGGAGAAAGGCCATATATTATAAGACCTTAAGATNTGTTGCTATTTGAGCATTCTGCCTTGAAGCATCGCTATATAAAAGGAACATGGCCTATATGTGCTGGAATTCTTCATTCTCAAGAGACTTNAACCTCACTTCCGGCAGGGGCTTTTTCCTTCCTACTTCCCCTTTATTTTCCTTGTCTTTTTTATCATACTCACTAAATACTTCCCCCAGGGGAAGGTAATCCCACTAAGAGNACACACCTTCTGTGTTCTAGTGGAACAGTCCTTGCAGGAATGAAGATATTCCAAAGAGACACTTGTGAGTCTCCCTTCTTGCTACATTTAGAGGCATGGACCCCAGGAAACTTGAATTTCCCCAGGAGTCTCATTTTGAGGGAAGGAAAAGGCTTAAAGACTGTATCAGCCTGAAGGAGGAACTTGTTCACACGGTTCTGTCACANGACCTTTCAGGACAGACTGGAACTAAGTGGGTCCATGGTGGGCAGGACTTCTTACCTACCTAGGCACACCTCTTGCCCTCTATTCAAACCTAAACCTCAAGTCAGAACCCTGAAAATGGACTTGGAAGTGAGTGTATGTCACTGGACCTCTTCCCAATGTGACCATTTTTCTGCTTGTCACTATTTCATTGGTTCACTGAGCCTAGTTGTTTATGGATGCCAGGGTTCAGGCTCTGACGCAGAACTCCCGAAACAATAGCGCCTAAGCCAGTGTTTAGTTGGCACATCTGAATAAACAGGTTAAGCGTCCTGTTCCTTCAAAGTCACCCAGTCTTCAGTTTTCTCGAGGTCAGATACAAAGTCACTAAGGAACCTTGGCAGTCTCTCCCTCCCTTGGAGTCTGAAGGCCAGGGCTGAAGTCCTGACCTCACCCTAAGCTGCCTTGGAACGCCGGCCTGGGTCCTGGGTCCTAGTCCACCCCTGTTGCCATGACAGCGGCTCCGCCCCCAACGCTGGAGCTCCGGGACTCTGATTGGCTGGGAGACGGCTCTTTCTCGAGATGGGTCCGCCGCCGCCATTGTGCAGCGCTGCTCCCAGCGGAGGGTTCCGGCTGTGGCCAGTACCTCGGCGTCTCCGCGTCGCCCGGCAGGTCCGGGGCTCCGGTCCGTGCCGGTGCAGGCGCCGGCATGTGGCTGTGGGAGGACCAGGGCGGCCTCCTGGGCCCCTTTTCCTTCGTGCTGGTGCTGATGCTGGTGGTGACACGCAGCCCCTTCAACGCCTGCGTGCTCACCGGCAGCCTCTACGTCCTGCTGCGGCTCTTCAGCTTCGAGCCGGTGCCGTCCCGCCGGGTCCTGCAAGTGCTCAAGCCCCGTGACCGCGTGTCCGCCATCGCCCACCGCGGCGGCAGCCACGACGCGCCCGAGAACACGCTAGCGGCCATCCGGCAGGTGAGCCCCGCACGCCTTGGGCCTGCTTCGCCGCTGGCCCCTCTCCTCCGCAGCCCGGTCCCGCATCCCTCCCTACTTCTGCTATTTTTAGAATTCCGCAGGTACTTGTAGACTTGGTTTGTGCCAGACTCTGGGGTGACAGTCCCGAACCAGGCCAAGCTCCTTTGGCACGGCTTTCGTCAGCGTTGGGAGAGATAATAGGATACTTTACTTTTAAGGATGGGNGAAATGCAACTATGTAGCAGAAGTAAAGGAGGGGACGGATTTGCGGCAGAGGGGTCTTCTATGGACTAGAGATATGTGAAATGGAACTAGAATTACAAGGAACTTTGGGATCAGTGGGAAGTGTTCCAGGAAATGCTGATGGCAAGTGCAAAGGTCCTGAGGTGAGGTTGATGTTGTGGAGGTACCACAACAGATTTGTATGTGGTCCTGGCTTCGAGGAGCAGAACAAAGTCCAATGTGTGGACGAACTAAGACATGAACCATAAACCAGGTCAAATAGGTTCTTGTCAGTAAATGAGATTATTCTTTTTTTCTTTTCTTTTTTTTTTCTTTTTCGAGACAGGGTTTCTCTGTGTAGCCCTGGCTGTCCTGGAACTCATTCCATAGACCAGGCTGGCCTAGAACTAAGATCCACCTGCCTCTGCCTCCCTGAGTGCTGGCATTAAAGGGATGCACCACCACCACCTGGTGAGGAGAGATTAGTCCAAATTGCTCTTATCACAGGGTGTATGTTTTTTTGTCCTCTACATTACTTGGATACTGTCCTTATCTCTCCAAACACACTTTCTTGGTCAACATTAGCAGCCAGACTCCTGATCAATATTTGTCTCCCTTTTCTGCAAGGCACCCCGGAGAATTTTGATATCCCCCTGTCCTTGTAAGTCTTCTATTTTGGTATTAATGACAGCTTGCATGGTAAGAGCATTCAGTGGACTGTGCACTCCTGTGTACTACAGTCAGCATTCATACATGTTGGCTTTGTGGAATCAAAAAATAGCCATGAAAAAAATGTGTGGGGTGACGTTACAGCTTAACTACTTACATAGTAGTTTGCTTTAGGCATAAGAACTCTGAGAATTGACTTGTGTGTTGGAGGACATTCCTGGAATATATGCAAATACTACAGCTTTTATTCTTTTTGTGTTGCTGTTGTTATTTTTTTTTTTCTTTTGCTCTTTGAGAGGGTCTCAGTAGCCATGGCTGCCCTGGAACTGGCTATCTAGACCAGGCTGGCCTTGAACTCACCAAGATCGCCTGCCTCTGCCTCCTGAGGGTTGGGACTAAAGGTGTTCGTCATCTGTATGTCTGGACTTCTCATTTCCTCAAGACATACACTAGATGGGGAAACAGCTCCTTCTAAAATAGAAGTTCTCAATCTTCCTCACGCTGCGACCCTTTAAACACAGTTCCTCATGTAGTGGTGATCCCCAATCATAAAATTATTTTCGTTGCTACTTCATAACTGTAATTTTGTTAGTGTTATGAATTGTAATGTAAATCTCTGTGTTTTCTGATGGTCTTAGGAGACCCCTGTGAACCCCCCCCCAAGGGTCATGACCCACAGGTTGAGAACCACTGTTCCAGAATAAAACCTTCTGATGGGAAGACTTGATGCTCTGGCCTACATTAAAATATTTTCCAGGATGTTTGAATTCGGGTTCTCTATTTTCTTTTTCCAGCTTAACTAACTTGTTCATAATCTAGTACTCTCTACCGAGTACGTGGAGTACCCTAGCCTCAGCCCTAACCTTAGTTTCCCTGTTTGTAAAATGAAAAGAATAATGGTATCTATAAAATAGGTGATGGGGTTCTGGATTAATGTACACAAAGCCTAGTGAAATCTCATGTGTGAGCTGGATGCCATCCAGAATACCATCCCAGAATAAAGATGAAAAAACTAAATCTGAGGAAGAGACAGTGGACAGACAGCCTTTGAGTTGGTGAAGGGCATGTTTATGTCCATTGTCAGGAGAAGAGGAAAAGCACATGATGGCTGTTGGCTCCATTTCTGCTCACCGTGATGTAGATTGTCTTAAAGAATACTCAAAGTTAACTGAGCACAGAAAGTGTTCCTAAGCGTTTGTTGACAGCGTGATTTTGGCCAAGAGTCTGTTTGCCTGGATCAGTCACATTAAGTGAATGAGGAAGTATACATGTGAGATGCAAATACAGTGTTCATCCTGATGTGTCATCAGAAGCAGGACGAAATTCTCTGTGCCAGGAGCATGTACAATTACAGTGACTCTTACATTGTACCAGATGGCTTCCTGGTCTGAAGAGGAAGGGAAATATGACAGTTCAGTCTGCAAGAAGAGCAGGTCATTTGGACCATCTTTAGCTGCCAGACACAGACTGCAGAGGACAAGGCCCTGGCCTCCCTCTTGACTTGAATTTCCAGCTAGGTGGTGGTGCACACCTTTAATCCCAGCAGAGACAGGCAGATCTCTCTGAGTTTGAGGTCAGCCTGGTCTACAGAGCTAGTTTAAGGACAGCCAGGGCTACATAAAGAAACCCTGTCTCAAAAGACCAAAAAAAAGAGAGAGAGAGTATTTCCATCAGACTTGGATTTTGGATTGTGTTCTGGCCTTTGCCTTACGCATTTGGCCCTCATAGTTTGTATTCTTGGACATTCTACTGGGTACAGAGATGCTCCAACCGATGGAGTCTCTGGCAGGTAATATGCTAGTTACACCAAGAAAACTAGCTAAATGTGAAATGAATGGGTTAAAAAAAAACAGTTGGCAGCCGGGTGACGGTGGTGCACGCCTTTGATCCCAGCACTTGGGAGGCAGAGAGAGGCAGATCTCTGTGAGTTGGAGGCCGGCCTGGTCTACAGAGCAAGTTCCAGGACAGGCTTCAAAGATACAGAGAAACCCTGTCTCAAAAAACAAACAAACAAACAAAAAAACCCAAAAAGACAGTTGGCTGTAGTGGCACACGCCTTTAATCCCAGCATTATGGAGGCAGAGGCAGGTGGATCTCTGTGAGTTTGAGGCCAACCTGGTCTACATAGGAAGTTCCAGGACAGCCAGGACTACATAGAGAAAAAAACAATGCCCCCCACCCAAAAAAAGAACTCCACAAAAACAGGCCAGAGAGGAGACTCAGCAATTAAGAGAATATGCTGCTCTTGCAGAGAACTACCTAGAACTCTAGCTCCAGGTGATCCATCACCTCTGGCGTCCACAGACACCTGCACTGGCATGTGAATACCCTCACACAGACACACAGACATAGAATTAAAATAATTTNAAAAAACTTTAAAAAATACACTGTTAAAAATGGTAGCAAAGAAATACAATTATGTTCACAGTCCCCTCAGTACTAGAGGATGGCTTTAAAAATAAAAATTATAGCTGGGTGTGGTGGCACAGGTCTTTATCAGTGCTCAGGAGGCAGAGGCAGGCAGATCTCTGTGAGTTTGAAGCCAATTTTTTTTTTATANATATAGCAAGTTCCAGCCCAGTCAGGGCTACATAGAGAGACCTGACTGGGGAAATTATATTGCCTCCTTCCTTCTTTTAAAACCCCTGCTTGCAGTTAAATAAAATCTAAGCTCCCTTGCTCCCTCCTGCCTTCCAGTCTGTCTTTTTGCAGTCTGTGTTTTGTAGTGCCAGGGCTGGAACCCAAAGCTTCAAGCAAACTAAGCAAAGCATTCTACCACTGACCTGCACTCCCAGCCCCTAACTTTTTCTCTCTTCCCTTCTCAGGGCCCCCACTCTCTGTGTTCCAATCACCCAGTGTTTGTTTAGGATGCTTTTGGCTTCATGTACTTGAATATCCAACTTCAAATTTCTCACAATCAGAGGACTCACTGTTTTACCTAAGGAGTGGGAGTGGGTGGAAGCTTGACTACCAGCAGGCTAACACAGCTGGTTGAGGATGTTCATGGATTACTTAGGTTCTGTTGCTCAATCTGCTTGCCACTGGCCTGGTATCTGCCGGCTCTCACTGTGCTTGCCAGGTGGCCAGTGCAGCTGGGGGCAGGCATCACATTCCTAGGTGCCAGCATCCAACCTAATGGGAATACTCCACACCCTCTTTCTGTATCTTTCCCAGAAGACTCCTTCCATTACACACACACACACACACACACACACACACACACACACACACACACACACACACACAAGCAGCAGCACATATTGTGAGCCCAGGAGGAAGCTGAACAGTAAGGCAAGGGTGAGTCTGCACTAACTGTAAAGGGAGTAGGTTTGGGTAGCAGGAAGCGTTTTCAGCTGCCTCAGTGGCTCCTTCCTGCTTGAGGCCTTTGCATTGTGTCTGCTGTTTCTCTTGCCTGAAAGAGTCCTCTAGATACCTTCCTGTGAATTAGAGGCAAGGATTCAACTTCAGAGTACCGGGAAAGCAAGTTGAATGTGGTCATCTGCTTTCAGAAACTCAGTTTTCTGAACAACCTTTTTAGGGTTTGTTGGTTTGTTTTGATTTTGGGGTGGTTTTTTGTTTGTTTGTTTGTTTTTTGGTTTTAATAAACTGCTCTAAAGACAATAGGTAGGTGTAGTGGTAACATCTGTAATCACAGCCCTCAGGAGGCTGAGGCAGCAGGAGGATTGTGAGTTCAAGATCATCCCAAACTACATAGTAAGACCCTGCTTCTAAAAACCAAGGGCTGAGTGAATAAGTCAGTGATGACATGTGTAAGATATGGGACTGGACCCCCAGCACTTCAGGGGGGCGGTGAGAGAGAGAGCACAAATTAGTGGTCTTCATTCATGTTTGTGCTCTTGTTAAAATACTGTGTCTCATCTTATTTATTTGTTTTGTGACCAAATAACCCCGGTGAAGACAAATGCAATTAAATGTCTAGTGCAGCATCAAGAAATAAGGATAGTGTTTGTATTATAGTGAAAGAAATGTGTGGTGTACACTGAATTGTGATTTTATGTTATAAAATATAANCCATGTTGACTTACGATACATTTCAATTTTAACTTAGGCAGGTTGTAACCTTTAATATCGTAAAGCTTTGTCACCCGTATAGATGGAAGCTTTTCTTAGAATGACTCACTGGGCTTATCTTTCTTGTCATAATAGCTTGTGGGGAATGCCACCTCTGAGCTGGGTACCAGGCTCATTACAGGCATTATTTCCACATCCCTGTGGAGCATTATGGAAATGCCATCTTAATGAAGAAGCTGAGCCTAGCTAGANGGTAACTCAACCTAGATGACACAGCCAGAGATGGAATTGAAGGGATTTCATGATCACATGAGTGAAACTAAAAGAGTATGTAGATTTATAATTATAAAATATAGAAAAATATTGAAATGAAGTAGAAACCCCCCCTCCTCTTAAATTTGACTGGTAAATCTGACTCATTACCTTTGAAATGTATGCTTAAAGGGACAGAGTGCATAACCATGGTGAATCTGTGGAGTGCTTAACTGCACTAGCACAGTACTGCATGTCCTTCATGGGTACTTCACTGTGTGCTGAGTACATACACCCTGTAAGAGAACAACAGGGAGTGTCACTCATGCTAACCTTGAGGTGGCTAGTCCTTCTGCAATAGAGCCATTGATAGTAAAGTCACAATGGTTCAGAGTGCAGCCGCTGCTACATCCCGACCTGTGTACTGCTGGGCAAAGATCTCAATCCTTAAAATTTTATTTATTTATGTATTTTTTAAAGGTTTGAGGATTGTATCTGCCACGAGAGGGCATCAGATTCCATTATAGATGGTTATAAGCTACCATGTGGTTGCTGGGAATTGAACTCAGGACCTCTGGAAGAGCAGCTAGTGCTCTTAACCACTGAGCCATCTCTCCAGCCCAAATTTCTGAATCTTTGTCTCAGTTCCTCATCTGAAATATAGGGATGTTACTAGGACTTGCTTAATAGTGTTTGTTGTAAGAATCAAATGAGTTGATACATTTAAAACACAGTAATTCCTGGAAACTAGAAAAGGCTAATAAATAGTAACTATTATAACTTTATCATCAGTTTTATCATTTCCTTTGTTATATCTGTTAAGGCTTTTTACTATATACTATGTATGTTTGCAGTGAACCAAAATGAAAAACTGTGATCATAATGAGCATGTCCTATGTTCATTGTGATGAGGAAGCCAAGGAGGTATACACATCAGTGTGTTTCTAAGTTAGTGATTAGATTTTATTATTTATTTACTTGCATGTTAAACAGAGTATTCTACCACTGAGCTAGAGTGGGTGCCTAAATTCTTTTTACATAAATTCTAATATACCTTATTAAGCTTATCATCTTCCTGGCCCACAACCAGTGCTACAGACATGATCAAACAGTTGTCCCCTAGTCTCGGTGTTTCTCAGAGAGGATGAGGTTAACCCAACACAATCCTGATTCATCTTGTTTATACCAGAGTTGTGAAATTGCTGAGTAATGAGGAGCACAGAGCAGTGACCCAGCTTTTCCATCTAACACAGTAGACACACTATAGAGTTTGTCTAAATGTTCAAAGCCAACATGACCCAGAAANAGCTTGGGGTCAGAAGTTTCCTCATTCTGCTGCTATGACAGTGGGGAGAGTAAGAGCTAGATCTTTTTTTTTTCAAGCTTGAGGGGACTTTTATTAGGTCTTATGGGAAAACTCCCAGGGCAGTAAGCTGTAACTCTCAAGAGCTAGATCTTTTTTAAGTAAGGACTTGACAAGTGTGAGAGTTGAGCCATTATCATCCATGAGAAACAAGTTCATCTGGTGGCTGCCTGGAAGAGGAAAGGGACAGAAATCTCTAAGGGCAGCTGGCTACTTCACCAGCCATGGTGCTTTCTTTCATGTTTAGATATCAAATGATATCTGTAGGTGTTGACATTAATATTGTTGATGTTTTTGTTAAGGCAGCTAAGAATGGAGCAGCAGGTGTGGAGTTGGACATCGAGTTTACTTCTGACGGAGTTCCTGTCTTGATGCACGATAACACAGTAGATAGGACAACAGACGGGTCTGGCCGACTATGTGATCTGACATTTGAACAAATTAGGAAACTTAACCCTGCAGCAAATCACAGACTCAGGTGAGTCACTGATGTCATTCACACAGGTCCTTCAGCTGTCATGGTGGTCACAGGTAGACACTGGCACCTTCTAAGTATGTCTGTTCCAAGAAAGGTTTTTCATTTGAACTTAACAGGCTTCCCAAGTAGTGAGCAACAACAGAGACGCTGTGTATACATTTAACCCATTCCCACTGGGGGGGTATCCTGCCTCTGTAGCATTNTCAGGATAATACTGTCAAAGTTCTAGACCCTAACTGAAGCTTACTCTCTACCATCCTTCAAATTAGAATCAGAGGCTGAAAGCAATGGCTTGTCAATTCTCTTGCCTTCAGATACACCAAGACATTCTTTAAACTGGTCAAGTAATGGTTCCATTATTAACCAACTCACCAGATCCTTGCAACATGCTTCTGAGGAATCGTAGGCTGTAAGGAGTATAAGTATCCTAGTAAACTTCCAAAGTAGCACTGTCCCATCAGTGGTTATACTCTGTTCTCCATGGTCCAGTATGAAGGCTGTTCAGATCTTGGCATGGTTAGTACAGCTGAAGAACCAAATTGTTCATTGAAGTGTAGATAAATATTTACACTTAAAAACAGTAGGCAGCTACCCTGTAGAGTTACATTAGTCTTGCTTACAGATAATTCTGGATAAGTTAAGTGATCTCCTCAAGAGTCAGTGATGAGTTCATATAAGAGCCAAGATTAGAGTCTTGATATCCCAGTTTCAGTTCAAAGAAACATGGACCATAGCATATTGTCTCTGGTTGCCCTTCATGTCTCTAACTNTATAAAACTGAAAAAATCATCTGACTAGATGATGTCCTCTCATATCATCTATAAGGATACATGCACATACACACATGCACACACACTCATGCATGCACTTATGGACAAATATATGTTCAGAGCCAGTTTTATAAGATGTTCCGGAAGAGTTGTGTTGTAAATCCAACACTCTGTTCTTAATACTCTGGAAGAGAAGTGGTCCACACCAGTCATGACCTTTGACCCAGCATGGCTGATTCCCTAGAGCCACTGAACTCTCCACTGATAGCTGTCCACACCTGGGAACTGAAACACCAGGTGATGTGCTTTGAAATTAGGCTGTGTAGATCCCTCCCCTTCTGTCTTTTTAATGTGTCTATTTGCTTATTATTATTTTATGTGTATGGGTGCTTTGCCTGCATGTATGTCTCTGTATCAAATGCATGCCTGGTGCCATAGAGGTTAGAAGAGAGTGTCAGATCCCCTAGGACTGGAGTTACAGACAATTGTGAGCTGCCATGTAGGTGGTGGGACTCAAACTTGGGTCCTCTGGAAGAACAGTCATTGCTTCTGGTTTCTGAGCCATCTCTGCAGCCCCCGTCTTCATTGTGATGATAAAAACATATGCTCGTTGTTTTTAATGTAATGCTAGATCCCTGGCCAGTGGCTGATATGCCTCGAATATTGATTGTCTGACCCAGTAATGAAGGTCTGATCCTTTGTAAGATGACTCAGACCTAAAAGAAATTAAAGTCGGCCAAAACAAACTGTCCTGGTACTGAAAGGAATATCAATAACCTGAAGATCCAGAGCCCACTCTCTGAAATTGCTCTTCCTGTTATCAGATACTCATTGCTCTTCTGCATTTGAGGGGAAGACTGGCTTTAATATTACAAATAAGTAACCATTAGGAGGATGTCAGGTTCAAGACGGTTGGCCACCAAGCCTAACAACCTGAGTTCTAGCCTCAGGACCTATGTCATGGTGGAAGGAGAGAACCAATTTCCAGAAGTTTTTCTCTGACTTCCACATATGTGCCATGGCATGTGTGTCCCCATCCCCCTTAAATAAATAGATATAATAGCCAGGCAGTGGTGGCCCACACCTTTAATCTTATCACTCAGGAGGCAGAGGCAGGCGGATCTCTGTGAGTTTGAGGCCAGCCTGGTCTACAGAGCAAGTTCCAGGAGAGGCCTCCACAGAGAAACCCTGTTTTGAGAAACAATAAATAAATAAACTAATTAAATAAATAAATGTAATAAAAATTTTAAGATGCCAGGTTTAAAGTTNACACAACAAAAAGTGCCTAGGGTCAGTGTCACCACTTGGAATCTGCAAAGAAGATGTAGTGTTAGAGTGCCATCTTCATGTCTTTCACATAACTATTTTAAATTTTTTGAGGTTTGTGTGTGTGTTTTGCATGTAGTGTATGTCTATACATACAGTGTATAGTGCTTAAGGAGTCTAGAAGAGGGCAGCAGATCCTCTAGAACTGGAGTTACAGACAGTTGTGACCTGCCATGGGATTGTTGGGAGCAAGGAATGAAGNCCTGGTCCTCTGGAAGAGCAGTCAGTGCTCTTAACCACTGAGCCATCTCTCCAGCCCCACATAACTACTCTTGATTCCACAATTATAACCATCAGTCCAAATTCCACAATCCCAATGATCAATTCCAAATGAAGTACTTGGCTTAATTTAGAACCATGTTTCAGGAAAAACTGGTGTTTTAACTCTAGCTAGTTAAGTATAGTGGTGCAGTGGCCTGTGCCTATCATCCTACTGCTTGGCAAGAGGGTCAGAAGTTCCAGCCAGACTGGGCTCTATATATAGTGAAACCTTGTCTCAGCAAAACAAAATAAAGGGGGGGGGGGGAGAACAGCAAGCTTAGGGCTCCCTCTCTCTCTCCATGGAGTGGACATCAGCCCAAATGGCTGATGGAATTGCCTGTAATATGTAAACTATCCATGCGCTTTTTCAAGCCAATATCTGATAGTAATAGGTTGGAATGGGCACAAATTAAACCATGTAGAGTGAAACTTCATTATGTGAGGAAGCTGATCTGTTGTGTATCAGGCACTTAAGCTTCATTTTCTTTAGCAGAATATATTTTCTTTTAGACCAGAGGTTCTCAACCTTCCTAATGATAGGACCCTTTAATACAGTTTCTCATGTTGTGACCCCCAACCATAAAATTTTTTTTTGTTGTTTTTGTTTTTTGTTTTTTGTTTTTTCGAGACAGGGTTTCTCTGTGTAGCTTTGGCACCTTTCCTGGAACTCACTCGGTAGAACAGGCTGGCCTCGAACTCACAGAGATCCGCCTACCTCTACCTCCTGAGTGCTGGGATTAAAGGCGTGCACCACCACTGCCCGGCCATAAAATTATTTTTGTTGCTACTTCATAACTGTAATTTTGCTACTGTTATGAGTTGTAGTGTGTATATCTGTGTTTTTAGATGGTCTTAGGAGACCCCTGTGAAAGAGTCATTCAACCCCTGACAAGGGGTTGCAACCCTTGGGTTGAGAACCACTGTTTTAGACAAACATCTGCATAGTAGTACAGTTAATAGACTTATGTTCTAGGATTGTTTTCCCTACATAAGGAAGAATTAGCTTAAAATCAAGTCCCTGAGTTCTCCAAAGGTGGGTGTAGTCTGCCCTTTGATGAGCATACTAATATATTACCAATTCTGTGGAAATGCTATCATATACATGAACTTTGCTGTTGCTGTTGCTCTTTGGTTCACATACCCATAGTAAATTATCTGGCTGTGGTGTGGTTGAAAGAGGAGGCACTCTTGGCTTTTGTTTGGGAGACATTTGTAAAATGTCCATTCCGATAAACCTCGTTCTTTTCCTGTACTCTCTACTGTGAGCCATTCCTTTATCTTCTCTTGCAGAAATGAGTTCCCGAATGAAAAGATCCCTACACTGAAGGAAGCCGTTACAGAGTGCCTCAGCCACAACCTCACAATCTTCTTTGATGTCAAAGGCCATGCAGATATGGTACGGTGTATTCCATGGACTTTGCTTTTTTAAAAAGATGTCTATGTAAGGCTTATTATTTTTAAAATTAACCATACCATATATTTTATTTATTCTTTTTCCTTATTTTTATGTTATACTATATTTACTTAATGGAAGTATAAAATACAGTTTATATAGTTTAAGTTTTGAAAATGGTTTCCTTTTATGGAGCCCTTTAGCAACTCCTGCAAGTCTTCAACCAGCACAGAGTGGCAGGGTCAGGTTTTACAGAACACATTTCCAAAAGATGTGATGTAATCAGTAAAGAGGCACTTCTGCGGCAGACTGCTCACTGAACAAAAAGAGAGCTAGGGGTTGCATGCAGGCCAGTTCTTCACATCTGCCTCACAGGCTGAGGGGATTGGATGGGGACCTGCACTGCGTTCAGAAGGAACTTCTGTGCTCAGAGCTTCTGGCAGTTCGTGGGACAGACATGTCCCTCTGTGTGAGTGCTGTCACTACCTACAGTTTGTTATTCAGTGAGTTGAACATCTGTACTTTTCTCAGAAGATTGCTGCATTTTCTTCACGTGTATGAAATTCCTAAAAACAAAAATTTAGAACATGTGCTTGTGTCCACAAAAGCATATTGCTTTGGAAATCGCTGGTAAACACAGTTCAGATGACACTTGTCTAATAACCAACTTCTCCAGGACAAATACTTGTTCTTCACTTGGACAGTGTAAATATTTTTCCTGTAGCCGTGGTTGTTAGTGCTCATCACTGGAGAATTCTTACCAATCCGAGGAAATAATTTAAACCAATTATTAGAACCAGGAGTGTGAGCATAAGTGTGCACTGGAATTTTACTATAGTAAACTCTCATTTTTAAGGGAAGAGGAGAGTGTTTGTGACTAATTATTCCAGTAAACTGATGGTTATAAGTATATAAGTACTTACGGTTTCCTGCCAACCAGAATTCCCTGAAGTACCTGTTCTACTTAAATAGGTCAGACCAGGATTTTACAGGCCACATTAAGGGAGGAGTACTGAAGTACATGGAGTCTAACATGGGGGTCAAGTGAATTTCCAAATATTTATTTGTATATTTGGTATCTAGGATTGAACTCAGGGCCTCACNCACACTAAACATGTGCCTGCCACCCCGCTGTACCCACAGCCGCAAAGCACGTCTTTTAATGAGCACCTCAAGCTTTGTTGCTGATGTTGTCCATGTTTGGGAGCCCTGACAGGTCCCACATTTCACCCAGAGTACTGTCCTCCCTGTCTGGCTTTGTTTTTGTTTTAATAGGGGAAGNGGGGGAAGGAGTAAGAAGAAACTGTTCAGGAACCTTCAGCCCCTGTTTCCAGATGGGTGCTTACAGTGTTCACCAGCCAAGGTTGGGTAGAACACAGCGATATCATTGACCAAGATGGCCGTACAGGGATAGGTGTTGCCAGAAACCCGAGTTAGTAGAGCCCTGAAGCCCAGAGTACAGGCTTTGGAGTCTGGCAGACTTTGACAGAGCTCTGTACGTGCTACGGGGTAAGCTTGACATGCTCTACTTTCCTTGTGGATAAAATGGGAATAGTGAATCTATCATATAGGGTTGTGAGAATTTAAGTTCTCATCCAGTTTATTAATGAAGAGGAGGCAGGACACATGTAAATGTACCTCAGTGTCAGTGGAGGTGGCCACTGCTTTCAGCACCCCCATATGCAGTGTTAGCATGCTTCTGATTTACTCGCTAGCATTTGCACTTAACATGTAACAGCTACTTGCTGGCACATGGTATTTTGATAGGTTTTAACTCCTTGAATTTCTATTATACAGGCTACTGCTGCTCTAAAGAATATATACACGGAATTTCCACAGCTGTACAATAACAGTATGGTCTGCTCATTCTTGCCGGAAGTCATCTATAAGGTAAGTCAGACTTTTCTTTGTATGTCACACTGGGTTAGTTGCTGGAGGGAATAGCAATGGGCTCTGTGAGCATAAGATTGATGCCTGTCACACTGAACTGAATGCAGCCACCACAGTCAAGAGGCTCGCTCTTTATGAGCAAGGGAAGTCTCTCAGGGTGCTCTCTTGCTGCGCCTTAACACGCACAACCCCCCTTCAAAGCACCTTCCCTTGGCCAAGCACTTTATAGGCTCATTCGTGTTACTTTGGTAAACATCNTCAGAACAGAACACAAATCCACAGCCCTACTTCCCAAAAAGTAACAGTAAAACATGCCTTAAAAACACCTCTTGTCAGTGGTGGGAAACACTTATAATCCCAACACTTGGAAGAATGAGGCAGGAGGATTTGAGTTTGAGATTTGCCTGGGCTATATAATGAAACCCTGTCTCAAACAACAACAACAAAACCCCTCTTATTTAGTGGTTCAGATATACGTGAAAATGGTTAATGCATGAATCCCTTTTAGCCATGATCTTGCTTGTTTCCTCTCTGCCCCATTGATCTTCCCTAATAAGCCCTTGTTTAGCATCATCAAAGATTAGATAAATAGAAATTTTCATGTCTCAGGAGTTCCATGAATGCTTTTAACTTTTTCTTAAAAAAGAATTGGTTATTTATATTTTAAAAAATTGTTCATTTGCATCAATCCCCAAATAAGGTATCCCTTCCCCTCCTCATGTGTTCATTGGAGAAACCAGATGTACGTATCTGAATGTGCATGTGTGTGCGTGTGTGAGCATGTGTGTGTGTGAGCATGTGTGAGCATGTGTGTGTGTGAGCGTGTGTG
>LZPO01116985.1:158047-170407 GCA_001675575.1 Neotoma lepida | reverse complement strand
CAGAAAGGTTTTTCCTAGACCTGTAGGACAAAGGTGGATGCTCCAACATTACAGCGGAGCCTTGAGTGACTGTCCAGGCAGCCAGCTGTTTCTGTCATTTCTTAGTTTTAGGAGTTGTTTGCTTTGTACTTCCTGTTTACTCTGGTAATATTATCACCTTCTCAGGTCTCTGATGGAGTTGAAGNTTAGGTAGTTAGAGTTTTCCTTGTTACCAAATTCAGAAAAGAAACTCACAAAAGAGCTGTAAAGCATATAAGGTTGAGAGACATAAAAAGATAGTTTTGGGTTGATGATACAAGTTAGGATAAAAAGTGAATTATGTACAACACTTTGGATTCACCAAGATAGGATAGATAATGGAATATTTTCTCTGAATTTGCCAAATGCAAATAGAATGAACAGTTAATGTAATTCTTACCTGTAAATATTTGTATGTAGTTATTAAATATAGTTTTACTATGTTAGAGTTAAAACCTTTGCTTTTTATTTAGACAAAAGGGGGAAAGGTGTGATATTTTGATTGCATTCTGACAATGAAGTTTATTTTGAATCAGAGGGTAGAGCTAGCCACTAACTGACCAAAATTAGCCATACAAGTTTTGGAGGACTAAGGAAGTAGTAAGGCGGGGCTTAGAGAGGCTCTCAGCCCTTTTGGAGGAAGGAGCAGAAGAGGTAGGAGGTCACTGGTGGCGTCTCTGCTGCTTCTCTAATCTTTCAAATTCTTACCCTGATATCTGACTCCTGATTTTTTATNGATAAAGAATAATTAGATAAACTGTTCAGAACTGTTATATTACTAGGCTTTGTGTAGGTTGTACAGTCTTAACTTTGAACTTGTTGGTAGTGCAAAGTATGACCTTAACCTATAGGGTTCTGTCTGGGAGTTGAGACCACAGACATGTTGGGGAGAAAAATAATTTTGGATGTTTTAAANGATCAGCNGTGGTTCTGAGTGCAGAGTTTTCTTTGCAGGTATTGATTATAACCTTGTTGAGGTTTGGATTCCTCTGCTGTTAGATGAAAGGGTGTTGCAAAAAGAAAAAGAAAAAAACCCTTTAACTGAAAAAAGAAAAGTGAAATACCAATTACCAGTATTCACTTAAAGACATTTGTTTGAAAGGTTGAAATGCTTGGAGTAGCATTTAATTCTTTAAAGATATCAACTAATGACTTCTTAATGTANGGCTNTTATTTTAAACCAAAGTAAATCATAAAAATATCTCTAGGATGCAAAAAAATGAAACTCCATGGAAAAACTGGACAATNGATTCTTATTAAAAGGCAGTGCTGTGTATTAGCTACAACTGTTGCACTTAAATTTGAGGCTACTGAGGAAAATCCAGTGTTACTTAGCATTTTTCCCACTGTCATCCTTTCAGGATTAAACATTATTTTTGTTGAAAATTACCAAAGTACAAAACTAATGAACTAAATTAGAAAGAAATTTATATCTGACAAATAATAAATTCCTACACTGAGTGCAGTGTGCCTCCCTGCTCAGGACTCCTGAATTTGTGTGGATGTGTCCCTATGTGTGTGTCTCCACAGAACCATGGAAGCATCACCTTTATACACCTAACATGGTCTTGCCATTCTTTTGTAGCCCAGTGTGGCCTCAAAGTCATTGTGGACCAGCTGCTGTAATGATGGGATTACAGCCATAAGCCGCCGTGCCTGGCTTTGTCTTGTCATTGTTGGTGTCTTATTTCCCCATCTCCCTCACCAGAAACGAACTTTCATTACTAGAACTAAGCCTTTTTTTGGCAGGCACATCCTTCCCTGCCCCTCACCCCGCCCCAGGCCCAGCTTGGTACCATTTCCATCAGTCCATTCAAGACTAGATTCTTACACTCCTCACTCAGCACTTTCTAACCAGCTTACTACGCCCCCCCTCCCTCCTCACCTGAGAGTGTTACTACGAGTCCTCTCCTTTTCATATTCTAGCATTTGCTACATTGCCCAGGGCTGGGGATGTAAGCTCAGTTGGTAGAGTGCTTGCCCAGCATGCAGGAAAATCTAGGTTCAACCCCAGCAATGTATAACCAGGCATGGGAATGCATACCTGTGATCCCAATACTCAAGGAATGGAGCAGAAGTTTCAGAAGTTCAAAAGCATTCTTGGCTACATGAAAAGTTCAAGGCCAGCCTGAGAAATGTGAGGCTGTGTGTAAGACGCATTTTCTAAACGGTCTTGTTAAATAAAACACGGAGCCAGGGCTAGGGGTGAAAGTCTGACAGAGATCACAGGAATTAAGAACAGCTACCAGCCTCACCTTACACCGCCACCGCAGCTTCCAAAAAGGAGAGTGTGTCTGACTTCCTATACCTCCACATCTATATCCCTTTCTGTTCTGTTCTCTTATCGGCTCTTTCAGCCTAGCTACATCACTTCCTTCTATCGCCCATCTGTCACTTCCTGTCTGTCTATATAGACCTCCAGAATTCTATGGTTGATGCTGGGATTAAAGGCGTGTGTCTCCACGATTGACTGTTCCTAGTGTGACCTGGAACTCACAGGGATCCAGACAGACCCTGCTTGCTAAGTGATAGGATTAAGGGCATGTGCTAATTTTGCAAGGCTAGCAGCTAACCTTGTTCCTCTGATCCTCAGATAAATTCTATTGGGGGACATAGATAAAATACCACCACAACCGTATCTCCAATCAATCTATAAATAAACTGAACAACACCAAGCAGCCCACAGTATAGACAGCAGTAAAGACTGGCTGCCCTGTGAGAGTGAAAAATCTGCCTCTGAACACACTCTTCCTGTCTGTCCACTTCTCCCCTGTGCAAGACTCTGAAATCTGGCCTGATATTTTTTTTTTTTTTTTTGGTTTTTCGAGACAGGGTTTCTCTGTGTAGTTTTGGTGTGACCTGATAATTTTAATTTGCTTCCTCAAATAGGGCCATGACTTGTTATAACTTGTGATTGTACCGAAGAAACAATGTGCTCGGGACAAAGGCCATCATGGCTGGGATCCAGGCTCTCCACCCCCTGAGCCTCCCAACCCCCAGCTCCAGCACAGTGCTTCTTTGCCACCATCTCTGGCACACTTCCAGAGAAGCCAAGAGTCAGGGTCTTTTGACTCTGAAATCTAATCTTTCTTCTACAGCTCTCAGATTAGAAGTTTCAGAGCATTTCACTGTCTCATTTGATTCCCAGACAAGCCAGACACAGTGGGTTCTATTACCATCCTCTCTTTAAAGCAGGGACTAGAAGAGGCTGAGGAACAGCCAAGAACTTGCTAAGATCACTGATCTGATGAGTGACAAACAGGACCCCAGGAACCAAAACCTCTAACTCCAAATCAATGTTTTCTTCTCTTTACCACAGCCCAGTAATGCTGTGGTATTCCCAACGAGGGAGATGGATTCCCAGAACCCATCTGGGTGGGTGTGGTGGCGTACTAGCAATCCCAGATAGGAAATCCCCAGGCAAGCTGGCTAGGTAAACAAGCCAAAGGGGTGAGCTCCAGGTATAGGGGGAGACTCTGACCCAAAATATAAGGTGGAATGTGATGGGGGAAGACACTGGATATCAACTTCCAGTCTCTACTTGAATGCACACACATGTGCATATGTACCCCCACTCATGCTTGTGCCCATTCACATGTGAACATGCATCAGCACTCACATGACACACACATATGCAAAAAAAGAACATAAATAGTATTAAATATATGTATAAATTAAGTATAAATATATGAAGAAAGTAAGAGCCGAAGGGATGGCAGAAATGTGGAGGTCAGTTATGAGTGTACAATTGGTTACATTCAGAGATTTTTTGGAAACTTAATATATATTAACGGGTGATAGTACATACAGGCCCCTAGATGCAGCCCTTCTGGTACCTGTGTGCTGTCTCATTGGCTTTATGAAGTTTATGTGCTGGAGCAGACTGGGTGTGCCTCCCAGTTCAGTCACTTAGGCTGTGCATGACCCTGGCAAGTGGCACACCTCCTGGACTTCAAATTCCTCTTCTGTAAAGTGGGGGTAATTCCTGCTTCATAAAGCCAGTGAGTTGGTAAAATGACCCTATCTAAAGTGCTTCAATCAGAGACAGCACAGTAGTCAAAGTGCTGGCAGTTATTCCTGTACCACTGTACCATTGACTGTGGCTATATCCTGATATGTTAACAGAAAATCCAAGGCCCTGACCATGTTCAACCAGCTCAACACTAGGAAAGATGTCTGAGATGCCTTTTGACATCCCAGCATGCCCAAGACTGGAGATGGGGCTCAGTTGGTACAGTGCATGCCAGGCATGCAGGCAGCTCTGGGTTCAACCCCAGCAATGCATGAACCAGGCCTGGTGGTGTATACCTGCAACCCAGCACTCAGGAGGGAGATTAGGAAGCTGTGATAAAAATGGAGAAGACATGGGTGACTTAACCGCCCTGACAAAGGGCAGGAGATAAGGAGAGAGCAGACCAATGCCTGATCTCCCCTTAGCTGATGAGAAGGACAAGGGGGCATTTGTCAGAACTGCAAGTATAAATATAAAGAGCTCTAAATACCTCTTCCAATAGTGTTAAAGGGCTGCTAGACACCTCAGTGATTGTGTACTTGCCTAGGACGCCTGAGGCTTTGGACCCCATTCCCCAACAATGCAAATAAATTAAAATATGAATTTCAATCAGTACAATACTGTTCTATCAAAAATAACAAGAGGAAAAAATGTTTAACTTGATATGGAATGTTTTCCCAAAATAGATTCACATTTATATCACCAATTAATTCTCAACAGAGGGGCTAACATAGAGAAATCAACAGAAAAACACCTGGCCGGGACTGATAGCTGGAATCTATAAAGAACTACAAAACACACACACACTAAAATCCATTAGCCAGTAAAGGGGCTAATGGATGGCCCTCAAAGGGGGAAATACAAATAAGTATTTGAAAAAAAAATGTTCAACATCCTTCACCATCAGGGAAGAACAAACTAAAATTGTCTTGAGATTCCATCTCACCCATTGGGATAGCTATCACCAAGAAAACAAATGACAAGTGTTGGCAAGGATGTGGGGATGCAGGTAGCCAATGCTATCCTCAGTTCTGTCCCTAACTAGCCATGAGGCTGCAGGCAAATCAAAACCTGAGTGTGAGTTCCCATCATATGCCAAATGGTAGTCACACAATTTGCCCCTCATTGTGCCATAGAGATAACACAATAAGGTTAAAATGAGCTGAGGACTGTTCCCCCAAAACAGGAAAGTGTAATACTACTTAAGAAGGGAACAAATAAGGGAGAGGGAGTGGAAGGGCTCTAACAGATTGCTCAGAGTGTGGGCCTCAGACAGGAAGCCCCTATGCAAGCTCCAGGACCTCATGTCCAATCTCACAAATTAGGTTCTGTATGACACCTAGAACACCAGGTAACTTAAGGTAAAAAGTACAGCATGGGTGGCATGGGATGCTGTTATACGACACAGGAATAAAGTCTTGCTCTTGTACACAGGTGAAATTGTGAGTAGAACAAGGGCACTGGTGCACCCTGTCCCCATCTCTGTCTCACTTAAATGTCATGCAGAAGCTCTAGCTGTGAGAACTCAGGGAGATATTAGTGCCACCTGCCACCACATTAATGAGTTTAATTCTTTCCACGTGTCTTCCAGTCAAAGATTGTAAAGACAAGGGCAAGTTCTATACTATTTTAGCTTCTCCTTTTATAGCCGAACTTTACCATAAATCATTGCCTCCTAAGACATGAAGTGGGTGTGTGCTGTAGCCATTAAGGGGTGAGACACTGCAGAGATTCAAAAGAAGCTATCNATTTCCAGTCTTAAGCCATGGTTCTCCAGCCTTTGGGTGACTGTTGGGAAGTGCAATGATTTGGGTAGGTGTCTCCCCACTCCAATACACATGGTTCAAGGCTTGGTCCTCAGTTGGCACTGTCGGGAAGTGGTGGCCCTTTAGGAGATGGGCCTAGTGCAGCCCCCAGTTTTAAGGACAGTTACATGCCTTCTGAATCATTTGGCAGATTTGCAAAAACTTCTCCACTCATATACATCCTCATCTCAGGTGCACACACAGATTCTATATGTCACCCCTGATTTTTTGTTTGGCTTGCAAGACTCTGACAGCTGTATTGTGTTGGCTTTGCTATAACAGAATGCCTGGCAGAAGCACTTTAGGGAATTATCTATTTTGGGTCATAGTTTTAGTCCATCATGGTAAGGATGGCTTTGGTAAGACATTGCAGTTTGTGGTTTGTGGCAGCGGGAGAGTGTGGCAAATGTTCACATCATGTCTGGCCAAGAAGAGTAAAGCAGCAACTAGGGGCCAGGAATATCCTTGAAAGACCAGTCTGCCTTTAATAACCTGCTTTCTCCATCAAAGGTCTACTCCTAAAAGTCCTACAGCCTCCCCAAATAGTGTCACCAGCCAGGGAACAAGCATTCAAAACATGAGCCTGCAGAGGACACCAGATTCAAACCATGACAACGACCATGCATAGAATCTTCTAGGTACGGGGTCTCATTCTTTTCTTCCACCTCCCCTATTACTAGTCCAACTCCAAGACTCTCATACTCAGTAAAGACATAAAGTTCAGCCACAAGACATTTCATTTCATTTCAGCTTTGGATGACATGGGGCTGTTTCTAGTTCAAAGTCAGAACAAACACAAGTCACACCATTCAGAGGTTTTGCATCCCGGATTGAGGATCACATTTTTATTCTTAGCACCAGTTTCTAAACCATTGCCAGGTCTGGGAAGAGAGATTCTTAAAGGCCCCATCATGCAGACACATATTTCTTAAAGATAAAAATACAATATTTCCAGATTACCTCTTCCCAGCTGTTTGTGGGATAATTCCAATATTTTAATAGTTTTAATTGGAAAATTCCAAGTACTTTGTTTTGGAAACAATCAGCAATCTGGGTTGGAAGAGAAGTAAAGTGTGCCCTCCTTCACAGAGCCATTTGCATGATTGGTCAGGTTCCTCTTGGCCTCAGGCTTGGATTCCAGCCCTGGGAAGCTCCCGAGGCCCAGTTGTCATGGAGGGTGTCTCCTTTGTTTTCATCTTCTTTCCCCTTTTGACGGGCATCTGGCTGTCACAGCACACAACAGTCATCAGACTTCTGGATTGTCTTCTTGCACTGATCGTCTCAACCGCAGGTCTGGGATTGACACAGGACAGAGAAGTCAATGCAGACATACACAGTTCCATCTCCTCAAGGGGAAGATTAATGTGGCCAGAAAGAGCCCAGCACTTCTCAAGCCTTCCTTCCTGTCTCCTTTTTCAGTTTCTAGACTCTCCCCTGGACCTCCCATTCTTGGCTGTTGTCAGTAAATTCTATTTAAAAGACCAGTGCAGGATTGGAGAGGTGGCTCAGTGGTCAGAGAGGACCAGAGGTCAGAGAGGACCAGTGTTTGGATCCCAGAACCCACGTACCAAGCCAGGTATCCCACACATGCCTGTAAACCCTAATATAATGGGGACAGAGGCAGGAGGATCACTGAAGCTTGCTGGCTTCCAGACTAGCCAAGAAAACACAAGTTCCAGGTTCAGGGAGAGCTCCTGCCTCAAAGAAATAGGCAAAGTGANAGAGGACACTCAACGCCCTCTTCTGGCCTCCTTGTACACACACAGGCACACATAAAAATATCAAATAACTAGTCTAAAAAAGTGAGTAGGCTTTTTTGTTTCCTTCCCAGCATCCATTCTCCCGGCATCAGCCTGACTTGGGAGGCAGAACTGCCTGCTCTCAGTATACCGATGGTTCTACTATCGGTACCGTAGCTGAAGCATGTGGCTTGGTTATGACCAAAGGTACTGCCACATTTTCATAGTCACAGAAATGATTTTGTGGAGGAACACACCAGACTGAATGAAGCTGATGTGAAAATTCTAGATTCCCTGATTCTTTCTTACTAGATTGAACCTGAAAAGTTGTGAGATGTTGGTGATGCTGTTTGGCCATCATTACAGGGTAGCTGTTTGTATAAAGAGCTAACATGTGACATACAGAAACCAGGTTCTAGTGACATTGTGAGTTTCTGCATTAGACCAGACCAAAACCAAATTCATCTGAGGTCAGACTTGCAGCTGAAGAGCAACTNCATGCCCTCCACCTTGGGCTACATCACTGCATGTCTCTGTCTCTGGCAGTTCTGGTACTCACCAGGAGCAGCACTGAGTTCNTCCGAATGCAAAGGGCTTTGTTGCTGAAAATGAAGAAAACACACAGGCATGTCACTGGAGGGAGGGATGCAAACATAGGTGTGTTGCACAGTTGGTACCATCTGTGAGCCCACCACTATTTTAAAATGAAGGGNTAATGGTTGAGGCCAAGAGTCAGCCACAGAAATAGCCAACATATCTAGCTTTTTAGCAACAGATATTACATTCATTCCACAGATTTTTACTGAGCAATTATGACATGCCAGGTAATATGATTGTGCCTNGGGTAACAAAGGTACCTGGCTTCTGGGGATTTAAGGTGGGCAACACTGACAGTAATAATTTACACAGATAGTAAATTATGTTGTCAATGTTCTGAGTTAAGGAGAGTTTACCTTTTACTGGTGTGTTTCAGGAGACCAACGGAAATTGGCAAAAAAAAAAATCTTTTTATGAGCTTGATAAAATAATATCTATTAACAACATGTTATGGGAGCAGATGAACATGTCATTGGAGCAGAAATACATAAAATACTTATAATAAATAGGACTAAGGTTGTGGTTCAGGAGTAGACCACTTGCCTGGCGTGCACAAGGCTCTGGTTTCCATCCACAGCACCACAAAATAATGACTATTAATATATTGACAACTGATTACAGTTTTTAATTACAATGTTTCATTCAAGTCCAATTTTAGTATTTAAAAAGCCCCAAAACTCAAATGTCCAAACATACCNAGAATGAAACTATGTTCAGGATACAGTGTTCAGTAAGAAGAAAGCTATGATATTATTTGGATAGCATGCCTTGGTTAAAACATTATGAAAGCCCTACTTTCATAATCCATTCATCAAAGTCTGGGGAGATGCAGGTGTGATTGCTGATGTCTTAGGAAAGATCTGGAAAAATAGTGTTAACTATTCANTGGGATACACTTGTNTATTACTGGGTGATTTAAAACAAGTGTGACCTCCATGAGGGCAGAGCATTCTTTAGTTCACAGTGACTCAACATCTGGACCACAGGCAGCCATGCAGATGTTAAGTGAACAATGATTTTGATTTTTTTTTAATTAAAAGCACAATAATGCTTCAGACAGAAAAGTGAAGGATCATAGACAGGAGGAGTTAAGCACACCTGTAATCCCAGAACTCAAGAGGCTGGAATAGGAGCTAGCCTGGGCTATACAGCAAGACCCTATTGCACAGAAACAAACAAACAAAAACCAAAAAAACCCTAGAGTTTTGTGTCTGTTTTCCAATACACTCCAATACACTTGTCACAAGAATGTGAGAGTGTGTTCTGTGGCCCCGAGGTAGCTGTGGCCTCACCTCCACTTCTCTCCTTTCCAGAATAAGTGCACTGGGATTGGCTCTCTTCTCCATATCCTGTAGCTTGGTCAATTTTTCTATCAGGAACATCTTATCTTTGCCCTCCTGCCAAGAAGGAAAAATAAAAGTGAAGCATGGAAGATACATGCTGGTGCAGGGTGCGGAAGGCATGGATAAAATGGGGGTCCCACATGGAAGATGCATGCTGGTGCAGGGTGCGGAAGGCATGGATAAAATGGGGGTCCCACAAGTCCGAAGGAGATGTCTGCTATGTTTTCTTCTGATGAAAGAGAAGAAACATTTCAGAGCAAAGGCAATGAGCCCCAGAATTCTCCTGCATTGCCATAGGTTCCTCTAAGTGACCCCCCCATCCCCACAGGACTGGAGTACTGTCTTTGCTAGCTTGATGCTAGCTGTAACTTCCATGCCACTGTCTAAAAGGCTTAGAACGCAGAACTTCAGAAGCCCTACCTGCAAGATCCCTGTCCCAGCCCTTATTCTATGAACTAGTCTGGCCTGGGTCTTCCCAGTCCTCCTACTGAGATGCCAAAGCTTAGAGCTCCACTCCTAAGGACATCAACAATGATTCAGCCATCAGAGTTTTATGTGGGCAGGTGAGATGGCTCAGCAGGTAAAAGTGTTTGCTACAAAATCCGGAAGACCTGAGTTCCATTCTTGGAACCCATGGTAGGAGGAGAGAATTGAGTCCTGCAAATTGTCCTCTAATGTCCTACACATGACAAGGGACACATATGCCTGCACTCAACACTCAACACACACACACACACACACACACACACACACACACGCACACACACACACTTTAATAATAATAAAATTAAAAACAAAAGGTTNAAGGTTATCTGTGTTGGCTGAGATCTGTGATTCAACAGTTCAAAGGAAAACAGAGGGAGTATCCCTTCTCCNAGGAGGCTGGATCACTTCCCCATGAGCCCTACAGCAGGAAGGTATGAATTACTCTACCTGTGTGAGGAGCCAGGGGAGCTCCTCTATATAGGTACTGTCACCCCAGTGTCACACAGGCATGGTCATCTCAGCTTCACATGTCACCCCAACTTCACANAGGCATGGTTACCCCAACGTCACACAAGCACTATCATCCAACTTCAGGCATGGTCATCCCAACTTCATGCCTGTTTGTCCTTAAACTTTGAACCCCTGACTTTAACATCCTGCTTGTAATAATGATCCCAACAACCACCACTGTGTAACTACTGTTCACACTAATATTTCTGTGACCTCTGCTTCAAGATCACTNTCTACTTCCCTCATTGCTTCTACATTCACCAGCTGGACTTCCCCAAGAAGGAAGGGCTACACCCAGGAACGGTTTCTGGGGGCGGGCCTTGGAGGTGGTACCTGCTTCTGGTTCTAGCCCAACTTCTCTGCCCCCCTGATCNGCCAACATGTGACTGGTCTCTGCCACACAGTCCTNCCACTATGAACTCTACCCTGCCTTCCTTACCATGGTGGACTAAACCATGAGCCAAAATAAAGACTTCCCTCGTCCAGTCGCTTCCTGTCAAACATTGTGTCACAGTGATGAGAGAGGTAGTTAACGAATAAGCCTCAAGAGTATTTAAGATAANGTAAAGATTTGCAGGGATGAGATGAGAGTATATAAATGTCAATGGTGGCTGAGGTGACATCTGTCAGTGAAGTGCTCACAAGCGGGTTTGATGCCTAGAACTTATATAAAAAAGACAAGCACGGTGGCACGTACTTGTAATTCCAGTGNGGANGAAATAAAGACAGGCAGGTCTCGGGGGCTCACGGGCCAGCCTGCCTGGCCTTCTTTGTGAGTTNCAGGCCAACGAGAGACCTTGTCTTATTTTTTTGAAAAAATCAAACAGAGTCTAAGGAATGACACCCAAGGTTGTCCTCTGGCCTTCCATACACATGTGCATACATACACTTATATGTGTACCTGTACATACAAGTACACACATGCACATACATGTTGGGTGATGGGGACTGGAAAATCACTGTATTATTTATTCTATTTTGGAATATGTTTGGAAATTTTTATTAAACCCTATTGAGAGGAGGGGGGCAAGGGTCATTACAGGGGAGGGGGGACAGGAGAGCCTTACATTAATGATCTGTTCATGGAGCAGCCGGATCATGATCTTCCTCCCCTCTGTGATCTGCCAGTAGAGATAGGTGATGATTCTGAAAGAGAAGAAAATGGCAGACATTTTGACAGTGACAGACAGACATCTTGATAATGACAAATGTCTTGACAGTGCTTTGAGCTCCATGTTCAGTGAGGTACAGAGGGACTGGAATATTTGATGGCAAATGGGTTTTGACCCAAGTGTGTCCCTGAAAAGTGAAAACAGGGTAGTAGGCCTAGTGCCTCAGAGCAGTGGCTTTGAACCTGTGGGTCAGGGAACCCCTGGGGGGTCAAGGGTCAGGGAACCCCTGGGGGGTCAAGGGTCATGGAACCCCCTGGGAGGTCAAACAGCCCTTTCACAAGGATCAACTAAAATCATTGGAAAACATAGACATTTACATTATGATTCATAACAGTAGCAAAATTACAGTTATGGAGTAGCAATGAAAATAATTTATGGTTGGGGGGGGGTCACAACATGAGGAACTGTATTCAAGGGTCACAGCATTAAACAAGTTGAGAATCACTGTCTTAGAATAGTATTTTCTCAACCTGACTGCACACAGAATCACCTGGAGGTAGAAATAAGCCCCACATCATGGCTGGTCTTTAGCTCAAGCAAGCACACATTCTCTGGGCAAGGGCCAGGCATCCACATTTTTAAAACACACACAATTTGAATATGTAGCAAGATTATATGATTTGCACAAGTGCTGTTCAAACTTGAAGTGATGCATATTTCTTGAATTTTTTTTTTTTT
>LZPO01116985.1:136473-157286 GCA_001675575.1 Neotoma lepida | reverse complement strand
TTCGAAACACAGAGCACTGTAAGTTGACCAGCCAATTCTTCCATGCAGGAAAACGAACCTAGAGTTGATGAATCTTCATAAGAACTTAGAAATGAATTTTTTAAAAATTAAAATCCAATATTCTAAATGTCATTGATGCGTGGACCAGTTTTATATTTTGCAGTCTCCAAAGGAATTTTTCTAGGAATTCTCACACATTCTCATTCTTTTTAAAAATTTTATTTTAATAGTCTCCTTTTTTCTGTACTGAGGATTAAACCCAGGGTCGTGCACATGCCAGGCTAGTGCTCTACCACTGAGCTATATCCCCAGCAAAAAGGAAGAAAATAAGTATACTTCCTTTGTAGAGCATTAAAAAAAAAAGCTTAGATGTGAAAATATTAAACAACATTTTACAGAAAACTATCTCTTTAAGGGTGGAGTTGGGACCATCCTGGCCTCACTGCTCTGCACTCCTTGCTTTGTTTCCTGAATGAACATCCCTGGGACATTCTCATGGCAATGAAAGGGTCCCCAGGAACTCTTAGCTTCTCCCCCGTCTAGTTTCTCAAGGAACCCCACTTACAACACAATGAGGGTGAGGATGAAAAAGAAGTGCACACTTCCAATGAGGTTCTGGTAGATCCAGACGACCCACAGGTAGCCAGGCCTTCTGCTTAGGGTGTCGATCCAGCTGTAGATGGACTGAATGAAGGAAGGCAGACCTCGGAAGGGGCCACAGTCAGCTGAAGGTTTCAACCTGAAAACAAGAAACAAAACCATCTGCTGCCTGAGACTCAGACGGAGGGATGAAGGGATCAGATGAAGGGATCCCCAGAATCAAGGGATCGGATGAAGGGATCCCCAGAATCAAGGGATCGGATGAAGGGATCCCCAGAATCGAGGGATCAGATGAAGGGATCCCCAGAATCAAGGGATCCCTTCTGGACTCAGGCTCTAGACACAGACAATCTTGTCTGCTCTTCCCACACTCTACTTCCAAGGGAAGAGCTCTCACTTAGTCTTGTTTGGTGTCACCTGCAGTGAGGACCAGCTCTTAGAGGGCTATCACCTGCCACAGTGGCCAATCCAGAATCCAGGCAATGATCTAGCAGTATCTTGGGAGCAATCAGAAAGTCTTTCTTGAGTATATGACTTAGGACACACCAGGTGGGATGTTAGCTATGGAAGCCAGATGTGACATTGTGAGCATGTGCTGTCAGCTATCACAAATGAGTAGACACTGGAAGATTAGGAAGAGAGAGGGTGGGGGATAGAGATGACAAAAGAAGCAGAGATGAGGGCAGGGGAAATGGCTCAGAGGTTCAGAGCACTTCCTACTCTTGTAAGAGGAGCCNGTTCAGTTCCCAGCACCCACACAGTGGCTCACAACCGTCTACAACAGTTCCGGGGAATCTGACATTCTCCTTTATTCTCTACAGGTACCAGGCAAACAGATGATGTACATATGTACATGAAAGAAAGCTCATACACATAAACTGTGAGCCATAGAGTGATGAGTCAAATGTGGGCCTGAGAAAGGAAAGGGGTAAGGGACCAGCAGCAGCCAGGGGTGACTGGGATGCTAAGGCCTAGAACTGACCTTGGAGCTGAGACTCGAAGGGAATGGGGACACCCCTTCAGAGAGAGGATGCTGACCATATAGAAAGGGACCTGCTGGGGCCTAGACATGGAAGAAAAGCTTCAGGGCTGCAGTCAGGTGGAGCCAGAGGAAGCGCCAGGCCAGACAAGGCCTCTGGTTCACTTCAGTCAAGTTTCCTTCTCAATGTGGAAGAAGTGGCCTCTCCCAGTCTTGAACACTTGGTAGAAATTAAGAAATGGCTCCCAACTACAGGGTAGGATGTATAGAATAAATCCAGGGGAGGATTCATCCCCTCGCTCAGTCCTTGTATTTGCTGGCTACCCTAGGAACATGGGCTGAGCTCTGTATTAAGCCGAGTTTTTATTCTGATGTTTGCCATGTGAGAGTCTTGTTGACTCTGGGGAGACTTCCTTTCCCAGGACTAGCCTAGGAAGCATGACTTCACATGCAGACAACCGCCTGATATGGAGTCTGCAGCATAGCCATCTCTTTTAACAGGCTCTCACAGTTGGAGCATGGTCTCAGGCCCCAGTTACCCCCAAGGTCATGATCTCAACAACCTACAACAGCCCCCAAGACTACAGAACCTTCTGAAAAGACCCAAAGTGACCAGCCTTAGCGTGGTTACCCTGCCTCATCTCTCCCTTACCCTGGAAACTGCAATAAAGGCTTTTGTCCCTCATTTTACCTTCCTCCTGACAACCTCTACATTTTCCTCATGCGGTCTCACATGGCATGGGGAGTCTTCCTTTCTGGGGAACTGTGAGTAGCAAACACGATTTCAATGGCAACTGTCTCCATATCTGGAGACTAAAATCCACATTTAAAAACAGACATCTATCCACCCCATCACTAAAACCTCAGCCAAAGCCACGGTCCCCTACCTCCAGATGGTGATGGCCAGGGTGCACAGCACTCCTGTGAAGGATGGAAAGAAGAGCAAGAAGATGAAGAACGTTATCATCTGTGAGGCCCGCCAGGCCTTGCTTGGAGGTTGGAAGTTCATCATCAGGCTGATCTGAGGAGAGAAACGGAACCCTTTCACCTGTGCCCAAGGAGCAGCCCTCAGGACCCCACCAANTGCCATCTCTCCAGCCACTGACTTAACAGCTTCCTGTTTTGGGCTTCCTGACCCCTCCCCACACCCCTTTTCCAGCTTGGATCTCCACCAGGTCTTAAGTTAACAAAGGAAAGTAATTGGTTGCAACTTGGGTCCAACTCACGTTTTTGACATAGAACATAATGAAGAGAGTGATCATTTGGATAAAAGGCAGCAAAGGGCAGAAGAAAATTCCAAGCCTGTGAGGAAAACAGGAGTGTCAGAGACTGAGAGAAACACAAAGCGTACGGGGGATGGGGGGAGCAGAGGCAAGGGAGAGAATTTTACACACACACACACACACACACACACACACACACACACACATACACACACACCATGGTACCTCAAAACATGACTTAAAACTGTAATGAAGTTAGAATGGGGTAGGCTCACAGTCACTATGGTAGGCTCTAATTCAGTATGAGCAATGTCCTTAAAAGAAACAAGGACGACACAAACAGAAGGAAAACTGTGTGAAGACACAGGGAAGACAAGGCCAGCTGTAAACCAGGAAGAGAAGCCCAGGACAAATCCTGACCTTGTGGGCTTTGGAAGGAACCAGCTTGTCAACACTGTGATGGTGGTACTTCATTATGGTCAAGTGTTCCTTCAGATGTACAGTGTCATCTAGTGCAGAGGGGGATTTCTTGAATAACCTCAGACCAGAGAATCCCCACCATGGCTGCTTCCTCCCCAGAGCTGGGAAGACTTTGCAAAGAGAGAGAGAAAACACCCCCCTATGCTGCCACAGAGCCGCTAAACCATCAGAGCCCCTAATCTACAATGTCCCAAATATGAGGCACACATAGCTCCCATCCTTCCCACGGTACTTGAGAAGGCCTGCAGGGACTAGACAGTAAAGCACACTGAGTTACAGGTAAGAAAAGTCTCACTTTCCAACTCTCTTACAGTATTCCTGAGGAAGCTTGGGGCCAGGGTGGCTTTAAAGTCTAACACCTGCCAACCCACACACTTTAAATTAAAAATTTTTATGTGTGCATGTATAATGTATGTGTGTGCAATGGGTGCACACATATGTGTGCAGAGTCAAAGAAGGACTTTGGGTGTCCTGGTCTATTTCTTTTCACCTTACTCTTTTGAAATGGGGGGGGTTTCTCTAACCAAACATGGGGCTAGATTGGTGGCCAGCAATATCCTTAGCAATCCTCCTATCTCCCCACAATACAGCACTGGGGTTATAGGGACACATGTGGCCACAGTGCTGTGGGTCCCCTCCTCCCCCATGGTCCATTGGCCAATGGGCCACAGGAACAAAGGGGGCAGAAGCAGCAAGCAGGTCCTTGTCCAGCCTGTGAGAATGACAGAGATAACCCTCCAGGAAATAACTTCAGTGAATCAGCTCAACTTTATTCCAGAGTACAGGGAATACATAGGATTGGGGACTGTAGCTGGGGAACCGCCTAATTTGCATTAAACAGCATGCTCCTGTCATAAAGCTCCTAGTACAAGCCGTGGTTATCATTGTGGAAGCACAGTGCTATTGTAATGTTCCTAGCACCATGTCTAATTACCATATGGACAGCAGGGGAAAGCTTCTGCAGGGAACTGCATCCAGGGTCATATTAGAGATAAGTCAGGCTAGCCATGCATCAGCCAGTGAGCAAGCCAGGGCTAAAAGCATTCTTGCATCATTTCTGCTTCCAGGTTTCTTCCCTCAGTAGTGGACTGTAATCTGGAAGTGTAAGCAAAACCCCCTTTTCCTCCCCAGGTTGCTTTTGGTCATGGTGTTTGTTACTACTGAGGTCAAACTAGAACAGGTGAGCACCTACTTNCTTATATCTACAGCATCATCCTTCTTCTAGATTGGCGTATATGTGGTCAGAAGATTAATCCGTGTTTCCTAAAAGCCCTAGAGAGTGTGTATCGGGTCCCTCTCAATTCTCTCTTTTTGTTTGTCATTTAGGCAAATTACCAGAAGATGGCAGCTCCATCCCAAAGGAAGAATTGGGGTTACCCCCATTGTGGGTTTTTTGTTTTGTTTTTGTCTTTTTGTTTTTTGTTGTCGTTGTTTTTTTGTTTGTTTGTTTGTTTGTTTTTTTCCTCCCAAGACAGGGTCTCACTATGTAGCCCCAGCTGTCCTGGAACTCACTCTGTAGACCAGGCTAGCCTTGAGCTCACAGAGATCTGCCTGCTTCTGACTCTCAAGTGTTGGGATTAAAGACATATGCCAACTAATCTCCTTGTTTTTAAATTACAAAGTAATTGAAGAGTGCTCACAAATGCTGTGACCTGGCCACTCTGTTTCTGGGTAGATAACTGAACGACTAAAAGCAGAATCTCCCAGAGGTGTCTGCACACCCGTATTCACAGTGATTGATACTACTCACAACAGTGGAAGGATGGAAGCCACCAGAATGTTCACAGACAAATGGATGGATAAACAAAGTGTGGTCTGACACACACAATGGGATATTGAATGTGCTTAAAAAGGAAATGCTACAAATAAGTGAAATAAGCCAGACACAAAAAGACAAACATTGCCACCCTTAGGCTGTATCTAGTGTAGTCAGAGCACAGAACTAGAAAGTAGAATGGTGGTTGCCAGGGGCTGGGGAGAGTGGGAAGTAGGGCATGGTTTAATGGACATAGTGTTTCAATTTTGCAAAATGAAAAAGTTCAGAAGATGGTTACATAGCCACATGATGATTCTTGTTATGTATTTCTGTCTATTTGAGACAAGGTCTCATTGTTTAGCCCAGGCTAGCCTTGAACTTGTAATCTTCCTGACAGTCTCTCAATGTTGGGATTACAGGCGTGCACCACAACGTCCAACTTTGTTGTGCATTATCTGGTGCATGTATGTGTTTGTGGGTGTGTGTACATGTGTGAGGAGGCCAGAGTGCAATTTTGGGTGTTTCCCTCATTTACTCTCCACCTTATTTTTTTTTTTATGACAGGGTCTCTCACTGACCTGGGGCTTGGTTATTTGACTAGACTGGCTGACTAGCAATCCCCAGGGCTTGATCCTCCTTGCTTCACCTCTCCAGTGTAGGAAGTACAGACACACACCACCACACTCAGCTTTCATATTGGTACCTGGGATCAAGCTCAGGTCTTCATGCTTATGAGGCAAGCACTCTATTGACTGAGCCACCTCCCCAGCCCAGTTATGCACTATTAATGAAAAATCATAAGAGAGCTCGTAAGAGTAACAGCTGTAGGACACTCAGTGACAAAGTGTGTCTGAGCCCNACACTCAGTGAGCAGACACATCGTTTTCCTTTAATCTTCCAAATCTCCCACAGCAGAAACTATTATCTCAACCCTTTACCCTCCCCAAAGGTGTCCTGGTTGTTGAGATAATGTGGGTGGATGACCTTGGAAGCCAGCCTGTGGCCTGGCAGTGCAGGCACATCATTACCTAAATACCAAAGAAAAGTCTTCTCTTGTTGAAAAATCTGTTCAAAGACAGAGTTACCTGCAGACAGCCAGACCACTTGGAACAATTTTAATGAGACAAAATGAGATACCTGTCAGTTGCTTGGCCTGCTAGAGTTTGCAAAGCCCTGTTCATCTACTGTCAAATTTCATCCTCAATGTAATTTGAAAGCAGCTACTATTATGTGCAAGTTCCAGGAAGCTGAGGCTCTGAGAAGTCAGGGACCTCAGTGAGTGGCAGGGCTAGCCCCAGAATCCAGGTTTATTCAACACTTAATGCATTGCTTTGAAATTAGCAGTTCCCAACAGATGGAACCTGGACACATGATATGGCACACAAGACTCTGGCATTGACTCCGTCATGTTAAAAAGGTAAGGCAAGACTCATGGGCTGGCCTAAGGTTTCTAAGTGAGCCTGTATGAAAGGATGGATGCCAGGAGCCAGGCTGGGGTATCTCGGTGGTGAAACACTTGGCTATCATGCATGAGAACCTGGGTTTGGTCCCCAGTACCACCCCAGAAATAAAGCAAAATGAAATTATATGATATAATTGCCTGGCCATCCTGGCCATCCTGAAAAACAAGAGGCGGGGAAGGGACAAATAGAGAGATAGAGATAGAGACACAGAGACAGAGAGAGACAAAGACAGAGACAGAGAGGAGAATTCTATGTGATCTCCTGTGTTTTAAGTATCGGTGATTGGACTGGGCATGGTGATGCATGCTTAATCTCAGCACTTGGGAGACAGAGGCAGGTGGAGCTCTGTGAGTTCTAGGTCAGCCAGGTTTACATAGTGAGTTCTAGGTCAGTCAGGGCTACACAGAGCTACCTTGCTCTAAGTTGCCTCAAAAAGAAACAAACAAAAAATATATAGGGCTGGAGAAATGGCTCAGTGGTTAAGAATACTGACTGCTCTTTCAGAGGACCCGGGTTCAATTCTCAGCACCCACATGGCTGCTGATAACCAGCTGTCACTCCAGTTCCCGGGGATCTGATGCCCTCTTCTGCAGGCAATGCACACACATGCTACACAGACATACATGCAGGAAAAACACCCGTACACATAAAATAAAATAAAATAAAATAAAATAAAATAAAAAGTATTGGCGATTGCATTATTCATTTGGAATACTATGACAAAACACCTTTAGGGCGTTAACTTTAGAACAACATAGGTTTGTTGCTCACAATTTGAGAGGCCAAAAGTCCAAGAGTGAGCGGCTGGCAGATTCAGTGTCTGGTGAAGCTCACTTCCTGGTTCATGGACAGCCCTTCTCACTATCCTCACACGGTAAAAGGGTCCAGAAGCGTCTCTTGGCCCTCTTTTATAAGGGGATTAATCCCACTAATGGTGGCTCCACTTTGAGACCAAATCTTCCCCAAATACTATCACCTTGGTGATTCTGTTTCAGTGTGTAAATTGAAACAATGTATAAACTGGGGTCACAGCTTAATTGGTCAAGTGTCCATCTGGTAAGCAAATGAGGACCTGTGTTCCATCACTAGAGCCTACAATTAAAAAGCCAAGCCTGGTGGCATGCGCTATAATGCTAGACCTGATAGGCAGAGTTAAGGGCTCCCAGGGGCTCTTGGGCCTGCTTAGCTTACTAGGTGAGTTCCAGTGAGAGACCCTGCCTTAAAAAAATTTAAAGAATGAACAGTTTCTGAGACACAACAGGATTGTTCTTTGGCCTCCACATGCATGCACGCACACATGCATCTACACGCAATGAACAAGCTCACACACGTGTGTGCAAACACACACGGAGAAAGCATTTTAGGTAGAGCAAACATTCAACACTATTGGTAATCCTGAGTTTTAGACAAAGCACTGTGCAGGGGTGGAAGGGGTAGCGGTGTAAGAGGGGTGGCAAACAAATCAGGCCTGTGGCTACCTATGGTCTGTGGGTCTCCAGGTTGCTACTATGCCCTAAGCTGACTCTTATCTGACATTTTCAAGGTCTCCTGAAAGCAAAGACTATTCTAGAACACATGCTAAATTCCCAGCTTTCAGACTAGCTGTGCTTGTTACCATCCACACAGACTTTTTGTTTCGTTTTTTTGAGACAGGGTTTCTCTGTGTAGCCCTGGCTATCCTGGAACTCACTCTGTAGACCAGGCTGGCCTCAAACTCATACAGATCTGCCTGCCTCTGCCTCCCGAGTGCTGGGATTAAAGGTGTGAGCCACCATGCCCGGCCACCCACTCACATTTTTAAACAACAGATCAGGGACATACAACCCAAACTCTCAAGTCCACCCCCAGGTGGGAACTGACTGGGGCAGTCCGCTGCACTGCAAAACTTACCAGGCCAGAGTTTGTGCGTAGATCAGTTCTAGAACATTCCTGGCAATGTCAAACTCCTGTAAGCTGAGACTTGTGATGAATTTCGTCCCAATGAACCTGTGAAAACGTACTACATTTAGTACTCAAACGAAAACTCAGGGCATCCCACCAACCAGGGCAAACAGCAGCAGAGACTCTAAATAGTTAAGAATGAAGCTACAGGTCTTAGAGCAAGTTCTCCAGTAGTGGAAGGAACTGGGGAGATGTGGGATTATCACAATGCAGTCAAGTAAGGAGTTATTATGATGATTGTAAGCAATTCTAGAGGATGTTGGCTGCCCTCATTATTTAAATTAGCCAAACTACTTTCTGGTTCATCTTACTCTTTGTTTATTACATTTTTTTTTCATGAAGCAAATAAACTGAGTGCCTCCCAACCCAAATGCATTTTGAAAAACTATTTTTTGGTGCTGAGGCTGGAACCCAGGGCTTTACGTGTGCTAAGTATGCCCTCTACCACTGAGCCAACCACAGGTACAGTTACTCTCTAAAGCCAGTGATGGTCTGTGTTCCCTAAGGAAGAAAACAAGCTCTCTCTATATATACTTTGGGGAAACTTTATTTCTTTTTTTTCCTTGTTTTCTTTCTTTTTTTTTTTTTTTTTTTTTTTTTTTTTTTGGTTTTTCGAGACAGGGTTTCTCTGTGTAGTTTTGGCGGTGCCTTTCCTGGAACTCACTCGGTAGCCCAGGCTGGCCTCGAACTCACAGAGATTTGCCTGCCTCTGCCTCCCGAGTGCTAGGATTAAAGGCGTGTGCCACCACCGCCCGGCCCTTGTTTTCTTAAACATTATTTTTGTTAATTCTTTGAGAATATCACACAGTGCATTTGGATCATATCCACCCTCCCTCCTCCCATATCCATCCTCTCCACCATCATCTCCCTACCCGCCCAACTTTGAATTCTTCTCTCTTGCCATCAAGTCGACTTTGTGTTGCCCAACTGCTCTTGGGACTAGGGCCTGCCCTGGTGTGTGGTTGACCGACCAGGGCTTACACCATTCTTTAATGACATTTCCTTTTCTCTTCTCTTACTATTATTGTTTTGACTCTTTGTTGATGTGTCTGATGTGTGTGTGTGTGTCTGCACATTCATGTGTGTGCACACATGGCACAGTGTGTACATGGAAATCACAGGACCATCTTGGTATTAGTTCTCCTGTTCTACCTTGTTTGAGACAGGGTCTTTCAGTGAGTTGGTTTTGGGGGCTTCTCCTGTCTCCCATTAGGAGCACTGGGATTATAGATTATAACTGGCTTTATGTGGGTTTTGGGGATTTGAACTCAGGTCCTCATGCTTGTGTGATACACACACTTCACTCGCTGAGCTGTCTCCTCAGCCAGATTTCTTTATACAGGGAAGTTTCCATCTCCCCCCAAATTTCTGTTAATGCTTCTGTACATTACAATTCTGTAAATGCTTCTCCCCTTGCCATTCAGGCTCTGGACAGGCTGGAATAAAAGCAAGTCTGGACAGAGCTGATGAAATCCGGCATGGAGAAAACCTGGCACTAGATCATGGTATCTCACTCTAGAGAAGCTGGAGTGTGGCACAGTGGTGTAGAATTTACAAGTCTCTGGCCCTGGGTTACAGCCTCAGCAAAAGCAATGCCTAGAAAGAAGAGGCACACATCAAATCACTACAAAGGGAGTGAATAAAAACAGAACAGAACCCCCACAGGACTAGGGTATGGCTCAGCAGGGGAGTGCTTACTTAGTACCACAAGGCCTTGTATCTCTCCCCACCCCAGCACTGCAAAAAAACCAAAAATAAAAAAGAACCTCATCTGGCCAGTAGTCACAGTGCCTCCATTCTGTACATCCGACACCTAAAATAAAACCATGGTCTGCTGCATAAAAGCATCGTCTGCAAGGATCCTACTAACCTTAAACAAGGATCCGTGGGCTCTGTAGGGTAAAACCATTTGACTGTACTTTTTGGAGATTATAGAGTATGATACAGCATGCACACATGTGGTAATGTGTATGTAGAGAAATCGGGGGTGAGGGAGGGTCTAGCTGGGTGTGGTGGTACACACCTACAATCCCAGCACTTAGAGGCTGAGGCAGAAGGTTTGCTAGGAGTCCGAGGCTGGCCTGTGCTATGCAGCAAGTCTCTGCCTCAAAAGGAACAACAACAACAACAACAAAAACCCATCCACAAATATGGATATATATATAATGTTTTATATATGTTAAAACCATCTATAATAGATAAGGATTTTAGCGTGGGCTGGAAATAGGGTTCAGCTGTTAAGCGTACTGGCTGCTCCTACAAAAGATCAAAGTTCAGTTCCCAGGACCCTCACTGAGTGACTCACAACTGCCTGTTACAATCCAGTTCCAGGGGATTTGACATCCTCTTTGGTTGCCTGAATGTACATGTACACATGGTACACATAAATTCACACATACATACATACACACCAATAAACAAATAAATAAAAACTCTTGAAAAATAATACACATGTGGTTGGAGACCCAGCTCAGTGGCGCAGTGATTGCCCAGCATGTCTGAGGCCCTAGGTTCCATTCCCCCATCACAGACAAAAGAGAATGAGAGAAAGGGAGAGACAGATTCCAAGTGGCTCAGTTTCTGTTTTATTTCTGGAATTTCTGTGCAAATAGAAGGTTGGGTAGGGTCAACTTAAACCCAGTGAGCTGTCAGGTTAAGGTGGAATGTGACTAAGTTAGGAGAGAACACCACCCTGAAGGACAATGGGCGGATTAGACACACACAGCAGACATGGCAAGAGCCCACACTTTCTGCTCAGCCAGGAATCAGTCTCTGGTTACAGAGCCACTCACAACTAACTGTTTACCTTCTCAGAAACTCTACCAGTAAGGAATCGGCCAACGAGAACACAAAGTCCATGAGCAGGAGCCGGTAGATGTCCTGGCCAATGAGGGTCTCCCAGCACTGGAAGGGAGACATGAGTCAGTGTCAGGCAGGGCTGGTGGCCCTGCTCAGAGCTCATGTGGGTGCAATTTGACCACACCCTGTGTACCCAGAAAAGCAGACTTAATCTGTAAAAACAGCCATTTTGCGTGTGTGTGTGTGTGTGTGTGTGTGTGTGTGTGTGTGTGTGTGTGTGTATGTGCCCGGGTGCACGTGCGCGCATATTCTCTTTCCGCACTTCTCTCTCTCCTCTGTAAAGCTCACTGCTCACATGTACAAAAATCTTCCCATCTCATCCCCTCTACTTCTAAGATAGTTCATCTCTGCCCTGTCCCTCCTAGACCCCATTTCCCCACCAGGACTAAGCCTTTTCCTCAGGAGAGTAAGAAGCATGAAGGACTAACAATGTTCCTCCTCTTTCTATTTATTGACTTCTATGTTGTATAAATGTATGGAACTCACAAGTAATAAAAATATTTTAAAAAGTGACTAGAGGTTTTCACAAGTTGGTGTGAGCTGGTGGACAGCAACCCCCACAGGAAGTCAGAGCCATGAGAGAACGCACTGGCAGCTTCCAGATCTGGCTGAAGAAGAAGGAAGGTTTCCGTATACAGCCCAAGGACTNGTGGATGGGTGGATGAGTAGATAAATGAGTACACGAATGGACAGATGGTAGATGTAGAGGGAACTTTGGGTAGATGGATAGGTGAATGGGAAGATGAGTGGATAAGTGGATGGATGGGACTATGACTGGGTAAATGGATGCATGGAAAGATACATGGATAGGTGGATAAGTGGACGGATGAATATTAGGTGGATAGATGATAGCTGAATAAGTAGATGGCTGGATTAATGAGTGGATGGTTGGATGCATAAATAAATGAACAGATGGATGGAAGAATAAATGGGTAGTTATAACATGATATGTTCTTTAGTATCCTTACTTAGAAAGCTGGTTTTGAACATCTTTGATGATTAGGATTCGGTAAAGATACTATGTTATGACAAATAATTTAGTCTAGACGTAGCGATGTTATTTTGGCCAGGATGGTCCCTTGGGGATCCAATGTGTCCTAGCACTGGAAGTGGAGTCAAAGAAATAAGGCTTCTCTTATTCTGTCACTGGACAAAGGCAAAGAAAATGTATGATACAGAGGATTTTTGTTATGAGGAAGCTAGTGGTAGAAGCAGAGGTATTCCAAGGAGATAGCCTTGGAACCAAAGAGGTTGTATTTCTTTTGAGGCCTTATGGGGCACCACTGTCAGAGTGCAAGGACCAGAAACCCATGGTCTGAGGCAAGAGAAGGTGAAAAGCCATGATGAATGTGGGGTTAGGATGTTGAGTGTGCAGATGAGCTACGTGTCTGGGTATCAACAGAGCCCACAGTGTCTGAGGTAGGACAATATGGAACATCAAAGCTCAAGAAGGATCTTGTGTTCAACCTCAGGCTTCTTGAAAAGATTAACCTCAGAATTGCTGCCTATTGTATGCCCACTATAGGCTGGTCACAGTACTCACACTACCCCTGATATTGAATAGTGTTCATCTTACAGATGCAAAGACTGATGCTAAAGAGATTGAGTGTATTTGACTGGCATTTTCCATGAAGCCCTCCTGCTTTAAGCTGCTTCCCAGACCAGCTTTTTTCCTCCCCCTCTTCTCAAAAGGAAGTGTGATGGCTATCAGGAAGCTAAAGGCCAAGAAACAAACTCAAGGCAGAACAACACATAAATCTCACCTCTTCGCCAGACAGGGCCACGATGTTGAGCCAATAGTAACAAAGAATTCCAACGATGGAGATCTTCAGAAGGATGTTTCTAAATAACAGAAGGGGAAATGGCTCTGGTCATCCTTATTGGCAGGCTCCCTGTGCTGTTGGTCAGTGTTCCCTGTCGGCATGCGGTAGGACAGACATTTCTGCCTACCCTCCGAGCCTGGATATGCCCATGAGATGAGTTCTAGCAGGTGAACTATGAGCAGATATGCCATGTGCCCATTCTAGCCTTGAACACTGCAGGTCACCCTGAGACCTTCCAGAACTCACTGCCCTTCTTTGCAAGGGCGGTCAGCACTATCTCAGACATGCATTGATGCCTCAGCCTGGGTTCCTTGGTAACTAACAAGCACACAACCTTCTCTCCAGTCTACAATGTACATGTAACACTGGCAAGAAGTAAACCTTTGTGTCTCATGCCACTGAGACTAGGGAAGGCTTGTTACTGCAGCAAAAACTTAATCCATTCTGACTACTACACTCTCTTCTGTTAACCCTGCAAATGAACCAGTTTTTCTCCCACTAAAGCCCGTTAGAATAATAAGAAATGTGCTTAATATTTATTTATTGAGTGCTCACCCAAGATGCTCTATTGAGTCCCTAGTTAAATCATCTCTTTCAACCTTTATAACAGATGGTATAACACAGGTGGTACGTTACACTCATCTTTCCAAAACTTCAAGTGTGACAGCAATCCCTAATATTTACCTCTCTATGCATACCTAATGCATTAGTTAATTATCTCATTGCTGTGACCAAATAACTGATAAGAAGTGAGTTAAAGAGGGTTTTTTTTTGTTGTTGTTGTTCTGTTGGCTCACAGTTTGAGAGTAAAGCCCACCATGTAAGGGCAGACACAGCAGCAGGAATGTGAGCAGCTGGTCACATTGCAATCACAGTTAGGAAGCAAAGAGAAATGGACCCTGTGCTTAGCTTGTTTTTTTGATTTTATTCACCCTGGATCCTGGCCTACAGGACTGGTGCTGTCCACAGTTAGAGTGGGTCTTCCCACTTCAACTAACCCAGTCTAGAAACTCCCAGACATTCCCGGAGATTTGTCTGCTAAATGATTAGAGATTCTATCGAGCTGACAATCGATATTAGCCATCACACCTAAGAAAGTGGACCCCCGGCCAGGTGAGTGGATTGGGAGGAAGAATGATGCCACAAGAACCATCTATGGTTAGAATTTTTCATAATATAAATTGAAAATAATTGACTCACTGATTTATTGATCCATTCATTCACTAATTATTCTTGAGCATCTGGAATGTCTCAGGTACTGTGAGCAAGAAAATAATCTCCCCTTACATGTGTGTGTGTGTACACTGCTGGGGGAAATAATAAATAAAATGCTAATAAGTGGAAGGAAATTATAATGTAAGGAATAAGAGTGGTAGGGAAGACGCTAAGAAAGGACAACACTTAAGCAGAAGCTGAAATGAAGTCAGGAAGTGAGCCCCAGGGCCATATTATGAAGAGACCTTCCGGCAAAGAGAACCACCAGAGCAGAGGCAGGTACAGAGTTAGACATGTCTGAGAACACTGGGAGGCCAATGAGGAGCATGATGAGGAGACAGAAAATGAGGCTGGCACATGGGTCTAGAGTCAGATTTCTGAGGCCACAGAGAGGAGGGACTCTGGAGGTGATCTGTGAAGACACTTTATGAATTTTTCAGAACCATGCTCAGAGCCAGGAGTTAGCAAGAGAATCAGAAAGAGGCTGCAAGGACAGAAACTGGGTAGCTTTGGTTGTTGTATATCAGACTCTGGCCACAGCCTCTCTTGTACATGGGAATGGGCATCACCAAGGGGTGCCAACTTTGAGCCAAGGAGTCACCAAGAACATCCTCCCTGCTGTTTTGGTGGATGAATTACAACATTATGCTTCTCCTCCTGCGTGAGGCAGTGGGTACCAGGGCTCCTTAGTCAGGAACCTTCGCACAGTACTTGTCCATCTGTATAGTGACACTTGAGAATTAGGTTAATCCCCAGGCCAGTAGCCACCATCTAATAAAAAAGCATCCATACTCAATAATCCCATTTCCCAGGGTTCTTTGAAGGCTGTTGTGCTGCATAGTTTTATGTCGACGTGACACAAGCTAAAGTCATCTGATGTTAGGGAACCTCAATTAAGAAAATGCCTCCACATGATTGGGCTGCAGGCAAGCCTGTAGGACATTTTCTTAATCACTAATTAAGATGGGAGAAAGCACAGCCCATTGTGGGTGGGACCACCCCAGGATGGTGGTCCTGGGTTTTATAAGAAGGCAGGCTGAGCAAGCCATGGGGAGCAAGCCTTAAGTAAGTAGCACCCTTCTGTGGCCTCTGCATCAGCTCCTGCCTCCAGGTCCCTGCCTCATTTGAGTTCCTGTCTTGACTCCCTTCAGTGATGAACAGTGATGTGGAAGTGTATGGCTTTCCTCCCTGACTTGCTTTTGACCATGGTGTTTCATTACAGCAATCGAGACCCTAACTAAGACAACTGTTAACCTATCATATGACACGCTTCGTTCCTGGAATGCCTTCCTTCAGGAACATTTGACATTTGAATGGAACTCCTTTTGGCTCAGGGAAATAAGCTGAAATCAGGTGTAACACACCTACCGGATCAGGAGGACGTAGACTTCCTGTCTTGGTACCTCGTACCTCTCCACCAGGCGGAACATGGAGTAGAAGCGAGGCACAGCCAGGTTGATGCAGGACACAACAAATGGCAGTAACAGCACCGCCCCAGGGTTCTTGTGCGTCCTCAAGAACTGCAGGGTTGGAGGATAAGCCTTAGTGATCCATGGAGCTGTGAACCCTCTCCGCACAATCAGAGGGTCTGAAGTGGAGAACCCCCTACGCAGTTACTCTGAGCCATACTGAATCTGTCTTCCCAAGGTCACCCAGCAAGGAGGCATTCAATCAGAACAGTGCCAGTTAGGTTTTCTTGTCAACTTGATAACAACCTAGAGTCAAGTGCCAAGGGGGAACCGCAACCGAGGAACTGCCTAGATCAGAATGACCTGTGGGTATATGTGTGGGGTACTGTCTCGACTGGTAATTGATGCAGGAGGGCCAAGTTCACAATAGGCAGCATCAGCCCTAGACAGGTGTTCTTGGGCTGTATAAGAAGCCAGCTGATCATGAGCCTGTGAGGGAACCAGCAAACAGTGTTTACCCATGCCCTGCCTCCAGGTCCTGGCCTTCATCCCCCCAAGTGACAGACCATGACCTGGAAGTGTAAGCCAAATAAGCCCTTTCCTTTCCAGGTTGGTTTTGGTCAGAGTGTTTTATCACAGCAACAGAGTGAAAATAGGACAGTGATGGAAACTCAAACAGCTCTACTGGGACTTGGCTCCCCTTATCAAGATGCCTTGGACTGGGAAATCAAGTTCTCTTGCTGTGGAAACAAAATCTACTTTAGCCATGGTACAAGGGAACTAAACACCATGGGATTTCCCCCATGACTCTATTATGATGATGATGATGATGATGATGATGATGATCATTTGTGGGGCAGGGGTGAGCTAAGGTCTCATTATGTAGCCTTGGCTATCCTTGGAACTCATTATGTAGCTCAGGCTGGGTTCAAACTCACAGAGATCTGCTTGACTCTGCCTCCCAAGTACTGGGATTAAAAGCCATGCCTGGCCCCCATTTTTTATTTATTTTTTGAAACTAAAATATGACTATATTATTTTCTCCCTTTCTTTTCCTCTTTCTCACTCCTCTCCCATGTATACCCCACCTTGTTCTCTTTCAAATTCATGGCCTTTTAAAAATTGTTATACATATATATTATATGCATATATACTCATAAATATATCAATTCAACCTGCTCAGGCTGTATAATGTTCCTTGTATGTATATGATTTCAGGGCTGACTGTTCCTGCTACTCTTACACAGCGTGGGGCAGGTTCACCAGGCTTCCTCTGTGCTAAGAACTGAACTGGGGAGGAGGCTAGCCCTTGCAGTGGATGAGGATGCAGCCTCCTAGTGGTCGCCTCATATGCAGGTAAAGGGCCCTCTGCCAGGCATTTTTCTGGGAGCAGTTCCTGTGGGCGTATTTGGTGTCCCGTATTCCATTCTCCTTCTCCTGAGGCCCAATCCCACCTCTATCCACTTCTGGAGGCCTTGAAAGCACCTCCCACCCCTTGGTATGTCTTTGGAACCCTCCTATCATGGGTAGGATGTAAAATTACAGGCCTGTGTGTTTAAATACTGATAGCACGGTTTTGGAAGGCTGTGGGACCTTGGGGCAGAAAGCATGGCTGGAGAAAATGCATCACAGGGGGCCAGCGTCTGAAGGGCAAAGCCGAGCCTCTGGTGCCTCCCACGTTCTCTGCTCCTCGACCCATCAAGACGGTTCACCCATTCCCACCTCTGCTAACCATGCCCAGCCACCATGTCTTCCCCGCCTAGGTGAACTGACATCCCCTAAAATTGTGAGCCAACGTAACTCCTTCCTTCCTGGCACTGCTTCTGTCAGAACATTGAGGGAATTAACTGACATGTCTGGGTCCTAATGCTGCCTCTCTGTCCCATACTGAACAGCTGAGGGGAAGCTGGGTGATAGGCATCTCTTAGCAGGAGAGCATCCCTCAAGCCACAGAGACTAACTAGAATCCAGTGAGATGAAATAAGGCCAAGCCCAGACACGGAAGCTGTGGTTACCAGTTATTGACAGCCACTGAGGTTATGCCAGGTGTAGATCCTGCCCAGCCCAGAGAAGGTGCCTGAGCCAGAAACAGTTCTAAGACTTCTGTGTCTCAGTAGCCGCCCTGCACTTCAGGGCAGATGCAGGAGGCAAAGCCTTTCTACCTGCAGATGCCCAACCACAGCTTCCACCCCATGTGGTCAATGGCAGACCCCTAAAGACTGACTCAGTTTCCCCTCTTTAAAGTCAGACTTTATTATGGCCAATGGCAACCCTTCACGTTTGTGTAATCCTACACCATTGTTTTTAGACCAGAGGTAGAACACGGGGGCCAGGAAAGATTAAGTCACACAGGGGAGTTACTGGGCATCTACTCTGTCAGGTGTCACAGGGGCCTGGGGACAGAATAATGAAGAATGATGAGTGTCTATAGTCTCAGCACCTTGGAGACTGAAGCAGGAAGATCAGGAGTTCAAGCCTAGTCTCCATTGTATAACAAGACTTTGTCTCACAAAATAAAACAAAACAAAACAAAAATAAAACAGAAAGAAAGAAAAGCAGAAATAAGAATCTGATCCCAGGGGCTGGTGAGGTGGCTCAGAGGTTAAGAGCACTGGCTGCTCTTCCAGAGGTCCTGAGTTCAATTCCTGAGTTCAATTCCCAGCAATCACATGGTGGCTCACAACCATCTATAATGATATCTGGTGCCCTCTTCTGGCCTGCAAGCGTACATGCAGGAGGAACACTATTACATAATAAATAAAATACATCTTAAAAAAAAAAAAACAAAAGAATCTGGTCCCAGGTCTCTGCCAAAGTCCCATCTCCACAAGAGCCTAGTGCTTCTTTCCCTGTGATGTCATGACACCACCGGGAACTCCTAAGTGTGGATCTGAGTTTGTGGTCATGGGAAGTTAGGCGGTTCTGCAGTTTGAAGCAAGCCTCTGTGGGTACGGCTGCTGCTAGCCACAGGGCCCAGCTGGAGACCTCAGTTCTGCATCTGCCCCAGCAGCATCCCACTCCTCCCCAGCTCTTTCTGCCCCGGCCCTTTAGGGTTACCTCAGAATTATACTCAGCCAAGTAGTACACAGCTACACAGCAGGCTGCAGCCACTCCAGTAGAGACGAGCCAGGCGGCTATNTGAGCAGAAAAGCGGGTCAGTTGCTGGTTGAGTGTGAGTCTGTCATTCTCCTGGCGGATCTCAGACAGGTTCTCCTGCAAGTGCCAGACAGTCAAGTGGACCCACTGGCCCTTCTCCAATGTCAGCTGAGATCCCCAGGATCATAGGGCCAGCCTAGACCCCATGGGAGCTAAAGGGGAAGTCTATGATCAAGGTGGATCATGGGAGACCAAGGGAGACTCTCAGGATGGCAGAGAAGCCCAAGAACTTCACATTCCATTTCCGCCTTAGGGGACCAGAGAGATGCAATGTGCCTGAGGTCATAGTGCGTTCTCTGTTTTGCTTCCCCCACTCTGCTTCTCTTTCTCTTTTCTTCTTTCCTTCCTTCTCCTCCCTCCCTGCCTCCCTCCCTCTCTCCTTCCCTTCTTCCTCCCTCCCTCCCTCAGTCACTCCCTTCCTGCCTTCCTTCTCTTTTACCTTTGCATTTGGGGAAAAAAAAGGTCTTACTATGTAGCCTAGCCTGCCCTTAAACACAGAACTCTCCAGCCACTGCCGCCCCAGGATGGCAGGTGTACAGCTGTACACCACACCAAAACACTCAGCAGCAGCCTTTTCTTGATGAACAAGGCCAAGTACCACATGGAGGAAGAAGTCAAAGCTGTCTGCAAAGCCCTCTTATTGATAATATATAATTACTACTCACTCTTTTTTGGAGGGAGGGGCTTTGTTGTTTGATTTTTTTTTTTTTTCAGACAGGGTCTCACTTTGTAGCCCTGGCTAACCTGGAACTCACTATGTAGATCAGGCTGGCCTTGAATTCCAACATCTGTTTCTCAAGTGTGAGATGAAAGGCATGGTCCACCACATATGGCTGCTTCACTTGTACTGGTAATTCCCCTTCTCTGAGTAAAATTAGCTTGTCTCTGTAGACCAGGGCAGCTCGGTCTCTGCATCTGGGGTGAAGACTATCCTTTCCTTGTATGTGAGGTATTTCATGGCATGCCAGACCTCCACCCACTAGACAGCACTGCACCTTTTCCTAATTGTGGCAGCTGAAATCTCTACTTCAGCCCAGCGTCTCCCTGAGGGACACAGTTGCTCCAGATGGAAACCACTGCTCTAGGGTAGGATTTTCAGTGTGGAGATATGAATTCAAGAGGTAGATGTGTTTTCAGATGAATTGGAAGCTGGCCCCAGTGGCGGCTGGGCCAGTCACAAAGCCTGACATGGTGTGGAGAGTCCATTTCCCCATGCACTGGCTGGGGCTAGGTATTGCCTGTAATTTAATATTTTACAGACAAGACCAAGACTGAAGGCAAAGGTCTATAACCTCAGCAACAGGGAGCCTTGTAGTGATTATATTGTATCCCCAAAAATATTGTGTACTCTAATAAAATTTATCTGGGGTCAGAGAACAGAACAGCCACTAGATAGACATAGAGGCCAGAAAATGGTGGTACACATGCCTCTAATCCTAGCATTCCAGAGGCAGAGATCTATCCAGATCTTGGTGAGTTCAAGGCCACACTGGAAACAGGTGTATGCACCTTTAATCCCAGGACTTGAGATCTATGTCTTGCTTGGGAAAGACACAGGCTTTTGATCCCAGGAAGTAATGGCAGGAAGCAGAAAGGTATATAAGGCGTGAAAACCAGAAACTAGAGGCCTCTTAAGCTTTCAGGCTTTGAGCAACAGTTGAAATGAGATTCATTCGGGTGAGGACTCAAAAGCCTTCAGTCTGAGGAAACAAGACCAGCTGAGGAGTTGGCAAGGTGAGGTAGGCTGTGGCTTGTTCTCTCTCTCTGACCTTTCAGAATTTACCCCAATACCTGGCCTTGGGTTTTCAATTAATAAGACCTTTAGAAGATTACTCTTACAGAGCCTGAGGCAGGAAGATCTCAAATTCCAGGTCAGCTTGTGATACCCATGAAACTCTCTCCTCTCTCT